>JBBPTO010000420.1:17641-30923 GCA_038094155.1 Pulveroboletus cf. aberrans
CGTATGAACACTTGAAGCACACTGATGACTCCAACGATTCTCGGAGTCACGGTGTCGAGTTAACAACGCGTCTTGTTACACGTCCTCGACCATCATCGCGTCACAAGTGTCCATCTCACCGTAAGCCTGCGACTATTACTATGCGACGATGCGCCTATGGGGTGTCACCATCCGGCTACCCATGTTTGGCCCATTCAAACTTCCAGGCATTCATGACTACCACAATCTGGCAGAGGACTCAACGCAAAGTCTAAAATGCGACACCAGGAATACTTCATCCTCACCCTCGCTCGGATGGGAAGCATTTCACGAACGACAATGGGCAAGGCAAGTTCGACGTTGGACAACGGAAGATGGAAAGGAGGTAAGGCGGACGAGGTAGATGCGAACTTGAAGGCTGCCGTGTCGGATGAAAAGTCGCCGATCGGAGCGGCCGAGTTCAGACTCGTCAAGGCACGCGGTCGCCAGTATCCCCCGGACGGAAACCTGGATTGCGATAGGTCAGGCCTTCAGGTTCAAGCAACAACACCGCGTGCATACGGTCTCTTTCGACGCCATCGTTTCAAACACGACAACGACCTGGTTTCACTGGCAGTCAAGTTTTCACCTGACGCCAGCTTCCTTGCCATTTTCCTAGGCTTCCAGACTCCGAGTTCGATCTGACAAAGTTGGAGGGTATTCTCGTCAAATGCTGCCAAGTTCGAGCAGGTTTGCTGGAGGAGCTGCTACCAAGGTACAGACTGGATTTCATGTCGCACTTTTTCACCCCTCCAGCTATATTTGTTCTCAGGATATCAAACGTCATACCAATACAAGAGAAAGCATGCCGCATACACGGGATAAGGTTACCACGAGGAAGCTGTCGGGGGGATATGCTATCAAAACTCGAGGAATCGATCCATCCGTGTGCTCGTGGTGAGTGATTTCTCGATTCTGTGAAGGGAACAGACATTAGGGTGTCCTCAATCACAGAACAGGTATGTCGATACCACCTCCATAGTTCTTACAGACAACCCGTCATATGCCGCGCATATTAATTAACACGAACACTGGCCGTCTCTCCGACGCAACAGCTGCCTTTGAGCAACTTCCGATATTTAACAAACTACGGTCATCGATCATGACACGGATCAACGACGAAAGTATTCGGAGAGATGAAAGAATGTTGTCGATACGTCGTGTTCCGACGGGGAACCACTTCCGTGGTCCTACAGTTGTTCTTTCCGAACATCAAATTGCTGGCGCTTTGCACGCTTGTCCGTTCTCTTGGATCCCAACAGGTGTGGTAGGATATCTGCTGCATTGACAAAAAGGATAACGTGGTGTTACAAAATTTTATGATCGCCATGTTCTCCTGGCATCATGGTCGATCATCTACCTCTGTGGGATCTTTTCGCGGTTCCAGAAACCCTGAGACCTGCGGAAGAGCGTATGAAACCTCGTGCATGGACTTATCAAGAGTATGTTGCTGCTGAGGCTTTCCATTCTTCGCTTCCAGTCCGAGTCGACTGCGGCCTCGTACATCACGTTGACGACCTTGCGCGCTCGCTGCGGCTCGTTGCTTGTCTTAGGCAGCAGTGCGGCGGGAGTGCTGTTGCTCGCACCACTGTTGCGCGTGTGATACAGACGGGCCGCAGCAGACAGTCTGGTGTGGTTCAAGCGTTCAAACTCCAAAGGACATTAATGAATACCATCTGTCCGATCGACCTACAATACACACGTCGTACTTCCGTTCAAGTGGTTATCTCTCCCAGCACCCAGCAGTCTTTCGTTTCGTTCAACATTGCAATTCTCCCAGACTCCTTCTGCTCGTGATGGTGCGCACCAAGATTACACGCCGAGGCAAACAAAGGGTATCTGTTTGGGATGTACGGCCGGCACTGGAAGTGAGGTTTATCCGGTATCATCAGTCTCGGAATCATTGATCGATGGAAAGTGTACATTCAAATTGTTGCTGGACATTCTCATCAGATTCGAGAACATTTCCGTACTGATGGTGTGTTACGAGTGGGAGACGCCCAGGGCAAGGCCGTGTGACCTTTGACACACGTGTATACCAGGCGACGATAGCGTAACAGGGAACCGGGCAGCGTTGCTTCTTACCACAGTTCTCATACCCAAAGGCGTATGCTTTCCAAAATCCTCCTGAAACCTAAGAACGGTGAGATCGCAGGCCAGGTAAAAGGTGACACTGACGGGAACAACAGAGCCAAATCGGGAGAGTCGGCCTTCCTCCCGTAACAGTCAATCTAGAGAAGCAACGGCTGTCGAAGATCAGAAGCGTCAGACAGAAGAACAAACCGATGCTCAAATTTGGGGTGAAAGGAGCTCCTCAAGCATCCGTGTCGTTCACCAGAATGACACAAGGCCGATTGAAATCGATGGGGGGGACAAGATATATTCAGTTGCATTTCTTGCTGACGGGAAGCACGTCGTGGGCGGCGGGAAGGAAGGCAAGATCCGACGTTGGCGCGTAGAAGATGGTCAAGAAGTCGGCACAGCGATGGATGCAGGCAGCGCGGTCTTCAACATTGCAGTGTCACGTGATGGCGGGTGGATAGTGAGCGGGACGATGAGCGGGAAAGTGCCGGTGTGGAATACGACGAGCCACTCCAAAGTAACCGAATTCGACGGGCACAGAAATCGGGTACGTGCGGTAGACATCTCGCAAGATGGGAAAAGAATCGTGACCGGATCCGATGACAAGACGGCCTACCTCTGGTCTCTCTCAACTGCTACTAAGCTTTTGGGTCCTTTGCAACACGACTACGAATTGGCTGCGGTGAAATTCTCACACAACGGATCCCTCATTGCAACTGCCACATTCGACCGTGATTCTGTTCGAATCTATAACAGTCATGATGGCCAACTAGTCGTCGACATTCCAGTTCGGGTCTACTCACCCGTGAACCAAACCCTTACCTGGGCGAATGAAAATGAGCAACTCTTCGTGTTATCTCACAAAGGAAACATTAGCTGTCTTGATGGGTCCACTGGGAGGACGCTTTCCGAATGGCCCATTCATAGCGGCAACGAACCCATGTGTATCACAATGGCAAGCAATGGCACTTTTATCGCAGCAGTAGCCAATTCGTCGGTCTCGTTTTGGGATACTACGACACACAGGCAAGTTGGGCCTGTCATCCACCATCCCCATTTCATCGCATCCATTGCAATGTCAAAAAACTACGACATTGCGACGGGCGGAAGCAACAAAATCACCCTTCGCAATATTTGCGATACCCTCCCTTCGCCCTACCGCGACAATGTAAGTGCACTTGTCTAAACAACACTCGTATGAGATGTCGATGTAATGTTCAATACCGCAACAGATGCTCCGTGAACGGGAGATATACCGCATAAAAGTCGAGAAAGTTGAACTCGAAGCCTTTATTCAGACCCTTCGTGTACGTTGGGGTCGTTCAAGTACATTTATTAGAATTATCAACTCAGATGTGGTTTGCTTACATTTACGTTCATCAGATGAAAGAATAGGGCATCTAGAACAACAACTCGCCCACTCCCAACGTGCGGCCAAAAAGAAGGAGGACAGCCTCAACGAAACAATCAGTTCCCTGCGCAAGCAGGATGAAAGCTCAAGTGCGATCTTTTTACCATGCCTCACCTCTAATCCATGGCCTCTGATATTAAATACTATTAGGCAAGGAGATTGCGCGTCTCAATGGGGCGTTGCAGGATCTTGGTAATCAGCTTGCTGCTTTCCAACACATAGCCGATCAGAAAGAAGGTAGCCTCATGGAAACCATCAGGTCCTTACGAGTTGGTCTTCGCTCACGGGACGAAATTTTGAGTGCGTTCTCATTGTTTTGACTCCAAATTTGTCACATTCAGTCTCTAGGTGACAAGATTACGCATCATGAAAAAACCATACAGGAGCTCCGCAGCGAGTTGACCACCTCTTGTCAGCAAAAGGATGGCCTGATCGAGACTGTCAGCTCCCTGCACGCGGACCTCCATATGCATGAAATGAAGTCAGGTATGCTCTTTTTTCCATGGTTTCTGTGTCTTTGTATCCAAGCTCATCAGAAAAAATAAAGCAAATTTCGAGAAAACAGCTCAAGAATTGCGTAACCAGCTTTCGACATCCCAGTGTGCAGCCAAAAAGAAAGAAGATGGTTTCATCCAGATTATCCGAGCTCACGAGAAGAAGCATCGGTGCGAAATCTTGTATGCACACGGTCATATATATGGTGCCGCGGAGTCTCTTCTAGAGATCGCGAAGATTGTAAACCAGGACTTCCCAGACAACAAATTGATTACTGACTGGCTTGCGGGTGAGTTTCATCATGCTACAGTATAGTAGAGTATTCACTTCTCATTATCAGACTTCACCGACCGGTGCGTATCGAGACTCCAAATGCTTGGAGACGAGGCATCGAGCGCTGGGAAGCATGATGAAGCACTTGCAGCCTATTCTGCTACGTTGCCACTGGTCCCATCGAACCCGCTAACTGTGCTAAAGAAGTGGACGACAACAATGTTAACGCGTCGCTCGGCAAATGAAGTGTTGAGTATCGCAAGCAAGGTATGCCTTACATGGGATTTCTGAGCTGGATTATGAACATCGTTTTGTTTAGCTGGGACTTCCGAAGTGGCAGATCTATTGTGCGATCTGCGACGTGCTCGAAAGGGACAATCATGTCATGGACGCGATGAAGTATTTCATGCAGATCCATGCTGAGCCTGTGGAAAACTTGGGCTCACACGATGACTCGAAGAGCGCACAGTGGAAACATGGTGGGTGGCTGTATTGCCGATACGAATGGACTAGTCTGAGTACCTTTCTAGATTTCCGAAGGCGTTGCGTCGGGAAGCTCGAGACGCTGGGCGGCGCCGCGATGGACTCCAAAAACTACCACGCGGCCATCGAGTATTACTCGAATGCACTGTCGTTTGATCCGACAGATGTCAGGGGCATTCTCATCAAGTGCTGCAGAGCCCGAGCAGGCTTGTTAGAAGACATGCTTGTTGAGGCCAACAAGGTATGCAACCTTCATGGTGCATTAATTGAACCTCAACAATCCGTTGTATACAGGCGATCAAGCTTGACTCTTCGTCCTTCAAAGGGTATAAGATGAAACACGCAGTATTACACCGCAGGGGCCGTTGTAGGGAAGCATTCAGTGCGTTCGAGATGATGCTCTCAAAACTCGAGCAATCTACCGACTCACGAACTCGCGGTGAGCCATTTACTGGTCTCATGTAAAATATGATTGTTGATTCCACCTCGATCTCAGAACTTCGTCATCAGTATGTCAACGTAACATCTCTCATTCAAGGGGCGATCGAACAGACCATCCACGATATCCCCCATGTACTCATTGATGTCGCCACTGGCCGTCTATATGGTAAAACACTGCAAGCGGCTGCTTTCGAGGAACTCCTGGTCTATGATGAGCTACGGTCTTCCATGACTACTCGCAACAAGCTCGACTATCCACGCATTCGGAAGGAGGTCGGGATATTCTATCGATACGTGATGTTTTCGCACAAGTGGCAACCGAACGAACCAACATTTCAAATGGTTGAGCATGTCTCGATCTATGAACTACCTGCATCACCAACGAATTGCAAGTTACTCAGATTCTGCGGGCTCGTACGCTCCCTCTGCTTTCGTTGGGCATGGAGCGACACATGTTGTGTCAACCAGGCCGACAAGGGGGTGCAACAGGAATCGGTCGTCGCCATGTTCCGGTGGTACCGGGGTTCATCCCTCACGATCATACACCTTCTCGGTGTCTTCTCCGACTCACAGGAATTCGGTTGTCTCTGGAGGAGCATATGGAACACTCGCGGGTGGACGTTCCAGGAATACATTGCATCCGAAGTTGTTCAATTCTATACCGAGGATTGGAAACCGTATCTCGGCCTGGACACGTTCAACCACAAAGAATCATCCATTATTCTTTCGGAGATGGAACAAGTCATGAACTTCACCTCAAGGGAGTTGATCACCCTTCGGCCTGGCTTGGATAGAGTACGCGAAAAACTCTATTTAGCTTCCAGACGTCAAACTACGCGTGAGGAAGACATCGCGTATTCACTATTCGGTATCTTTGACGTTGCACTCCCCGTTATCTATGGCGAGGGTAAGCAAGCAGTCCGTCGGCTCCTGGAACATATCCTCACGCGTTCCGACAACGTGACACTTCTTTCATGGACTGGAAATTCTGGTAGCAGTTACAGCAGCTATCTCCCTGTCGGTCTTACCGTTTACGACCAAATCTGGCCGCCCCATGTTCCGCAACCCATGGAGTCGGCTGAGATGGATAGGCTGGTCGTCACACTGCGTTCGTCATTACCCAACCTCGGACTGACCATCGTGCTCTACGAACAACTGCACAATCTACCCCCACTGTCACTCGTCGCTGGTCGACTGAGACTTCCCGGTATCATCTTTCCCCTCAATGACCTTGTCTTTCACTCTACGCTGGATTCTGACTCTGACCTTGCCGTTTACGGTGCGACATCGCCCATGCTCGGCGACGTGCGGATCAAGACTGTGGACGACCTATCAAAGATGGAAGGTCTGGTTCTCATTCTTCCTTGGATCAGTTCCCTCCTCGACCAGGACTTTTCACATGGGTCACCTCAGTTCGATCTCGCCACCCGGGCACTGCGGCTCGTCATACGACTGAGGCAACCATTTGGGGCGTTGTTATTGGCCTCGTTGGGGAGGGTGCAGTACAGGCGGGTCGCGACGGACAGCTTGATCATGGTTCAGATTCACGAAGAGACATCTTTGACGGAGCTAATGGAGGGAGTTCGTACCGTGGACGTTCAATAGTCGGTTACTCGAGACTTGTTGACGACATATCAGACCTTGACTTGGTGATATTCCAGCGGTCATGTTCACGTTGTTCATTTCGTTGTCTGTAATATCTCAATCGTCTATCGATTGGCTTTCGCTCAATCTGCAGAAGCCCATGAGCGTGCATGCGTTCAACGCAAGTCACTTTAAGACAATGACGACTTCGGTCGGCCTTTGTAGTTTACATACACTAAGAGGATGTTGCACTCGAAGGAGTGATCCGGGGCACTCGTGAAGTATATGGATGGCTGGCGGGCGCTACAAGCGCGATGCTTCCATTATACATGCTCAGAATCATCCGGGATCTGCGTGATTAGAATGACGTAGCCCGTCTAATCGGAGCTGAGAAACCGTTCCAAGACCGAATCAGGGCCTAGAATGGAAGAACTATCCTCTGTTTCCCCATCAGACTGATCGCTGCCCCACTCTGCTACATCGCTGCGAGCATCAAATTCATCATCATAGCTGCAAGGACGATCAGTGTCCGATTACTTGCATGCGGCCTGAGATAATAAATAGACGTACCTTTCTGGACCATGATATGTACGTCCCAGAAGCGACAGTTCCACCCATGCAGTACAATATATCATTTCTTCACGAGCGTCGTACTCTTTCCAAGAGCTGGTCGTTGCCAATAGACCACGTTTGTGATCGCCAAAAATCGTCGTGTTGGTAGCTTCGCTGGTGTACCCAGTGAGTGGGTCGCACTGACACTCGCAATGACGGACGAGGCCAGGACGGTCATCGGTGTCAGGACACTTGAATTGAACCCAAGTATCATCGATACTCTCGTCACGTACCCAGACGTCAGAAGGAAGACGGAAGTGTCCATGATAATCATGGTGATCATATCCGTCACACAAGGTTTGCACTTGAAGAGTCAAGAACTCCTCGGGACGATGGAATACGACATCTATAGAAAATCTTGGATGGCGTGCCCACATGAGGCCATAGAGAGAGTACCCGATGAAAACGGAAAACGCCTGGTTTGTTGATTTATTGAGGAATAGCAGATTTGCATATGTGGAAGGACAGATTTGACCCCTCGATACGTCTTTCCTGGGAGGACGCAGCCTGGGATTGGACAATGCAGCTCTCAGACAATAGCTCAACAACTGCATCACCCACCGAAATTCAAATATAAGGTCACCTGCATCGTCTTTCTGAACCTTCAAGTCCTGTGAAGACTCCGGCCCACATCTAGATGCATGACCAGCAAGCCAGAAACCCATCTTCTCAAGCCGTCGAAAAGCGAAAGCGGGAAAGATGATCAAGAGTTCAGTTGACCATAACTTGCGGCTAGACCACACAGGGGAGTCAACGCCGATCGCTGAATTCGAAACCGCATGACTATCTCTTGGATCGGGTTGATTCGTGATGTATATATCCCTCAAGACAGCCAACTTCGGAACGACTTCGTCAAAATCTTTCTTGGGTAGAGCTACGAGGTGGCTGGTGGAGTCTGATATTCCACTACCGAATACCCCTAAATTGTAACAGCGGTAGGAGTCTTGCTCATCATTGCGTTTGAGCATTATACCATAGACGGATTGCTCTTGGGGATCCCAACAAGATAACATTGCAATGGATGATCGACCCTTCTTATAAAAAATCCGCACTGGAACGAGTGGCACACGTATATGGAGGCCTAGATGAGTCCAGGTGTACTCTTCCATTGATTGTGGTAACCCATCAGAGGTTCTGTTTCTCTCCGATGATGGCAATGGCACAATAGTTCCTGAGTTTCGGAACTCAGCGGGTGAAGGTGCAAGTATAGATGAAAACTCGAGCTGGAAGTGATGAGATAACACAAAAACGAGTGTTGGGGAAGACTGCTCTGCCATCGCTTCTGGTGGCTGCTCTGTGGGTCCATTTCTTGCCGAAGCCTGCGACGACACAGTGCTTTCCGAGTTTAGGAAGTCGAAAGGTGAAGGTGTCGGGATGACAATGTGAGCACCTTCAGGACAGAAATAGTGGTCGACAACGGGTGGTGGCGTGCCCGGGTCGGGTTTGATACGGTCAGGATTGAGGGATAAAGGATGGGGCGTCGACGACTTGAGGGTCCAGGCAAAGATTGTTTGATCGCTGGAGCGCTGAATGATCTCGAGTTGCAGTCTTCTGAACGCTGAACTACCCTCTCCGTAGATGATGGGCATGTAAATGCTGAAGAGACCCATGAGTGAGTAGGCCTGATCTTCGATTCGTGTGGTCTGTCGATTAGCAGCCCAGGACATGCGCTGAGCAACGCTAAACGAGCTGAAGGAAGATTCGTGGGACAAGGCATCTAAGGGTATCTTGGTTATGGCATTGAGTACTGTCATCAGACTACCTTTAGTACCGAGAAAGGACCAGGACTTCGAGAAAAAGATGACGCGCTTCGGGGCTAGTAGCTCTTGCAGTGTCCAGCCACGGGTGAACCACCGACTTTTGCGGAATGAAGAGTCTGGGAGGTATGGATCTCCATTGTCGACATCGTCAAGGTAGACGAGACAGACACCGGCGTGACCATACCACTTGAACATTGAATTGATCGCTTCCGAAAGCTCAGCGCTGCTCGACTTGTCGATGCAGCAAGTGTCCACCCACGCCCATTTATAACCAATCCTGAGAGCCTGATTGCAACAATTCTCGATCTTTGGAAACCCAAAAATGCTATGCCGTGCATGGTCTAGGTCTTGAATATCGTGAAAGAGAACTTCTCCTTCACGCCAACAATGCGAGAGAATAGCATAATGTGGCATCTGCACAGACTCTTGCCGACCCGGGGTCCAACGCGGAAGCTCCCCTGAGAATTCACGAAGTTGTAGAGTCTTCGTATTGAGCAACCGCATACTATTACGAGGGTTCAAGGTAGAAAGAAAAGTGGAAGTTAAATCAAAGGGCTGACGTACTATCGAGTTGTATTGAGTGGGTCTGACTCCACAGGCCGTTACTCCGGTCTCGACCTCAGGCTAGATAGGATCAACGTCAGCCACTGGCAGGTCTACTTAGCACTGCCTCTGCAGAAGATCCAGGAACTAGTAAGCGATCTGGAGCTTCAAGAAGTTTAGAAAGATCAGTAAGGGCCGCCGGGCTAACTAGTACGCATGCTACTGGCATTAGTATTTCGGCAATTGCCTGACGCTGGCTGTCGCTTTGACCCGGACTTGTTCGGACCCGAAGCCTCTTGGTATGTTGCTTGTCGTCTCGAATGATTGTCTGTTTCCGTGCAGACTCTGGACTCATCGGGCTTGCTGAATACTTCCAATACACTCCTTGGAACGGAAAGAAGGAGGATTGTGTTACTGGTGAATGTCAGCGACTCCCGCTCCCGGGACTTGCGCAGCCGTCCGACCCAGAGGGAAGTACTCTCGCCGCCGCAACCATCTCTGCCGAGTCTGGCCTCTGACCGAACGACAACAATCTCGACGCCTGAAGTTCATGCACCCTCCACACCCCGTCTTATCTTCGAAATTGTTTCTATCCTTGCTGCACCCTTGATCCTGTTCCTACACTGGCAGGGAAACAATATGGTTGCTAGAGGTTCCACACACCCGTGAACCCAACAGTGAATCACCATAAAAATATGGCGAGTTCTCATCCCTTTGTTTTGGCAAAATCACAAATTTTGCTCGTGTACATTGTATAATAAACCCTTACTTCGCCATATGCCCACTTCCGAGGCCGTCGCAAAACAAGCCCATTGACCTACGCACATACAGGGCCATACCCTCATCTACGTGTCCAACTACATACAGATGGTTCCCATGGACAATCAAGACGTCGGTTCACATCGGATCAGGTCCAAAACTGCATCCAGCCGTACAAATACAAGGTCGGCGTGGACGAATGCGAGTGATTCCAAGGATGCGGGCGAGTGGTGGAATGATTCTAGAAGGAGATGGAAATGTGTGAGGTCAACCATTATTGAACACCATTGAGAGAACAGGTGCGACATGCCTTTCAGTTCAAAATGATCTCCCATCACGCAGGCTAGCATCGTGTAACAGGTGTTACACGTGACAAGCCCATCAGACATATACTCTGCGCCCAAACTGGGAGGACATATTCTGACGTCGTCCTGATTAGGTCTATATAAAAATCGTTTGATGGAGTCACCAACAACCCTTCGACACGTCCCTTTTCATGTCCTTCGTGAGAATCCTCGCCACCCTTGCTGCTGCGGCTGCCCTAGCTTCCGCAATGGGCCCACGCGATGTGTGTCATTCCGTTTCTTTCATGCATAGCCGAATGCTTATTGACTGTTGGTTTCTTCATAGAACACTGTCAGTGATCACTTGATACTGAGTTACTGCAATAACAACATTGGCTCCTGTTTCGAGAACGGTAAACCCACGTAATCCTTCTCGAGGGGTGTCGCTAAGATGCGTACTCGAAAGATTGTCAACTCTCACTGTTCGCCTACGATATTGCATCCACCGGGGTGTGCATGGCGGGGCCGTACAAGGACTGTGACTGTTCCAGATGTAGCGGTGAAGTTGGTAGCTGCAACGCAAATGACTGCGACGGTTATGGAACATGCTATCCAGATTCATCAGGAAAATGTGCAGCTCACAGCACACAATATAAATGCGGTTCTGGAAATTATGTAGGCTGCCCATGTAATCCGTAGAAAAGTAGGGGAGTTTACATTCCTGGCTGAAGGTCTCAGGCACCATTAGGCAGCCCAATGGTACCTACCTTCATCCCTGAAGATGCGGGATTTGGGAAAGATGGAGAACAGGTGGGTCACCTTGTCTTGTTGTAAATGAAGTTCAAAACCAGGTATATTCATCCCAAGTCCGGCAGCTAGCATCGTGCAGGAGGCATGACATGTGTGTATTTCAAGATTTTCATTGTCTTTGCTACTTCTCTCTTGGGAATCACGACTGCTATTGCAGATACATGCACTGTATGTTGTACCAATCCACTGTGGACTCTATCATTGGATCATAACCTTCTCCTACCCACGTGCTTGTCTCCAAGCTCCCTATGCCACTAGTACAAACATCAGCAAACCAACCATTTCGAGTACAGAGCTCCCAGGATGTCATGTATTCTACAGTCCTGCACAGACTACACAGATGGCATCTTTCTGTGCAGAGCTTGTGGCTGTGGTCTCAGACAACTCGAGAGCCGGTGCTACCATAGAAAGTGTAGGTAAGTCTGCACTTCAGTTCCTAATGTCTGGGACTTGGGTGTTTTTTTTTCTGCTCTATGTCATGTGATGTCGGAGCAGCCACGTCCATCACACAGCCAACCCCGCAACATCATCCGTTCTGTCAGCCCTCGGCACTAATTGCGCGCAGCCCGTCAACTTTATCAGGTGAGTGGTCAGTCCAGCCACCATCCTTACTCACTCACAGCAGTAACGTGGTGACAACCACCTGCGAACACGACCACGACCACCACGATGACGACGATGGGGACACAGCGCATGAACCGCGACCAGGCCATGACCACGCCGTGACGCGCCGGCAGCAACTGCGACCACGACGCGACGACGACGAGGGCGGCTGTGACTGTGACGGCGCTAACGACCTGACGCGGGGGTCACGACGGCGACCACAACGGGAGGACGACGACGACGGTGATGCGACGCGGGGGCCGCGACAGCGACCACGATCACGGCCACGGTCACGACACGATGTGCTGGCCGCAACTGCGACCAGGACGACGAGCGCGGCCGTGATGGCGACGGCGACCACGATGCGAGGACGACGACGATGGCAACGTGATGCAGGGAGCGCGACAGTGACCAAAACCACGGCCACGACACGACGTGCTGGCCACAACTACGACCACGACGACGAGCGCGACCGTGACGGCGACGGCGACAACGACCTGATGTGGGGCCGCAATGGCAACCACGACGCGAGGACGACGACGGCGACGTGACACAGGGGCCGCAACTGCGACCATGATGACGAGTGCGGCAGTGACGGCGACGGTGACCACGACGCCAGGACGACGGCGACGGCGACGTGACATGGGGGCCGCAACTGCGACCATGAGCATGAGCACGGCCGCGACGACGACCATGACGCGAGGACAATGACGACAGCGACGTGACGCGGGGGCCGTGACAGTGACCACGACAATGACCATGGTCATGACGCGAAGGCGCGATGGCGTGACGTGCTGGCTGCACCACGATTACGACGCGAGACGACAATGGAGAGGTCGGTCGTGACGGCGACCACAACACACGAGGATGAGGACGACCGCAACGACGACGAGGACGACGCAACGCGCGGGCTGCCACCACAACGCGACGATGTCGGCGATGGGACGGCTGCGAAAATGGCCGCACGACCACAACCACAAGACGGCCACCAATGCAGCCACCACGACGACGTGACGGCGGCGGCATGGCAGCAACGCCACGATGGCGACGTGACGGCTGTGAAAATGGCCGTACGACCACGACGACCACGAGACAGCCACCAACGCGGGACAGCCACCAGCACG
>JBBPTO010000421.1:0-30918 GCA_038094155.1 Pulveroboletus cf. aberrans
CCGCCTCCGTCCCGACCGACATGCGCAGGCACCCGTCGCACCCCGCCTCGTCGCCCCGGTACCGCACCACAACCAACTCCTCCCCCGCACCCCTTTCCTCCGCCAGCGTCTTGTAGATCCGATTCGCTCGCCCCCGGTCCGGCGCACCCCCCGGTCCGTCCAGGATCGGAACCAGCACAAAATTCGCGTCGTTCCCCCCAATCACCCGCCCGACGCCCAGCTCCTCCAGCTCCTCGAGCCCACGTATGATTTTCCCCCGTGACGCGAGCAGTGTCCCGATCTTGTCTCGCATCCCCTGCACCGCAGCCGGCTCGAGCGCAGCCAGTGCCAGGTGCGCAGTCGGCGCAGAGATGTTGTACGGCGCTTTGGCGTTGCTCAGCACCTGAATCAACGGCGGCTGTGCCAATGCCACACCCAGCCTGTGCGTCCGAATCAGTACATGCGCCTCCTCCCAGTCCACCACGTGCTGCGCACCGGATGCCAGCCAGCCCGAAACTCTTGCTCAGCGTCTGCATCACGCACACGTTGGCATACTCTTTGATCAGCGACGCCGCGGACGCGTCCTCCCCCGCGAAATCGATGTACGCCTCATCGACGACCACGATCCCCTTGAAGGCCTCGTACTCGAGCACGGAACGGATCGCAGACACGGAGAGCGTTGTCCCCGTCGGGTTCCCAGGAGAGCACAGAAAGACGAGTTTGATCGAGGGGTCCTTAGCCACCGCTTCCTTTACCTGTCCCCTTCGTCAGCGCACTAGTACTCGATGAGAAATGCTAGACCGACAGCGTCGACTCGCAGGCTAAACCTCCCGTTCTCCCCGCCCTCTCCCTCTGCTCCGCTCAGGTTCAGAGGGCACCGAACGATCCCAATGTCGTTGACCTGAGCACACACCGCGTACATCCCGTACGTCGGAGGCGTGATCAAGATCTTTTCTCGCCCAGGTGCGACACACACCCGCATGATCAAATCGATCACCTCGTCCGACCCGACCCCGAGAAAGACGTGCCTTTCGTCCGGAATCCCTCTCAGCGCCGCAATTCGCAACTTGATGTCGTCGTAGCGCGGGTCTGGGTATCGGTTCAGGTTCGCGCTCAGCGCTCCCTGTAGCCCTGGGGGTATACCCGAAGGCTCTATTGAGTGACCGAGCGAGTTTTCGTTGGCATCTAGGAGAACTCCTTCTTGGTAGTCGTCTCGCGCGCAGCGATACGGACGCAGCGCGAGGATGTTGGGCCGGATCACTTTTTCAATGTCAAAGTGCGCGGGATTCGTTGGCGTGGAAGAGGGCGCCAGACCGAGGATCGTCATTGTGTCTAAAACGAGAGGTGGCACAGAAAAGGTCCATCTCACTTTGCCAGATGACTCGTGTCATTCCATCCTCAAGTTCACGACAGCTTCCGCATGATCCACAATCACGCTAACTCGGAAAAAAAAAAACAGGTCCAGATCGAGCCGAGCGGACGACCGAGATGATCCAATCTCGGTGCTCAATATTCAATCTAGAGTAGTAATTTTTACGCTCCGGCCGACGACAATCTCCAAACTCTGACAGAGCCGTCGTCCGCGGTGGTCGCTAGCAGATCCTCAAACCCAGATCGAGGACACCATTGGACCGAATTCACGTCATAGATATCGTGTGCAGACGAGACTGACGCGATCAGTCTCGACGACAGCGCGGCGCGCACACCGTTTGGCTCAGAAGACTCCTGCGAAAAAGAGCAGAGTCAGAGTGGATCACCGTTCGGCCGATCGCCCGACACACCGAGATGTCCCACACGTTTATCTTTCCGTCGCTGCCCGTGCTCGCGAGCCACCCGAGGCCGTCGCTTCTCCCCTGCATCCAACTGATCGCATATATGCTCCTCGTATGACCCCCGAGTTTGTGGCAAAACTCCCACTTGCGTTCACCAGACCGCCTCCAGATACGTATCGTGAGGTCGTCCGACGCCGAGGCGAGGTAGTCCCCGCGGGGCGCCCACGCAACAGACCACACTGTGCCCGCGTGCCCGGTCAGAGTCGCGAAGCAATACCAGTCGTCGTCCGGATCGTCGACGTAGAGCTTGATCGTGTCATCGTACGAGCCCGAGGCAAGAATCTAAGTCCTCGAAGCAGAACGTCAATCCCTTCCGCCAACGTCGTGCGAGAGATCGGGACACCACCTCCTCTGTGGGATGCCACGCGACGCACTTGACGTCCTGACTGTGTTCCATCAAGACCATCTGGCATTCGAACTCCGCGTCTGGTTTGACTGGGGCGGGAGAGTCGTTCGAGAGCGCGAACACGGACGCGGACGCTCACCTTCCCATATCCAGACCGACTTGTCCCGGCTACACGTCGCGAGCAAGGTGCCCGTCGCCGAGAACGCGACGCTTTTACATTCCGTCTCGTGCCCGTCCAGCGACGAGACGCACTCCCACTCCTCCGATTCGGACACACCCTCGTCCCCGTCCTCGTCCATACCCCCGTCCTCGTGCCGTGCATATACGCCAACGCTGGAGTCGAATGAGCCCGTGGCCAGCGTCATGCCCGACGGCGACCACGCGACGCTCCGGATCGTCTTGGTGTGGATCGTCGGGATCGTCGCGTGGTGCGAGAACGCGATCCGCGAGGGGTCATGCGGGTCGGTGCGGTAGCCGTACAGGCGCACCGTCTTGTCGGCGGAACACGAGGCGAGCAGCGGCTTGGCCGGGTTCCAAGCGACTTGCCAGGCGCACTCGTCGTGACCTGGACGCAGTGGGTTTGATGGGGATCGAGTGGGTCGAACAGCGCTTACCTTGCAATTCCGCGTGGAGCTGTAGCGTGTATAGTAGATCCGATGCCATCGAGTGAACCTGCGACCGTGCTCGTTGGGGTCACTGATAACTCTTCATTCCCACGGTGTCTTTCGCGGCAAGGGTCAGCCGGTCCCAATCAACTACAGCACACTTCCTCAATTATTGCCACGTCTGAGCTGATAGTGCTGTGGGAAAAGTTAAAGTCTTATCGGTGAGTCTTGTTTCATGCTGCTCTCCAGCTGGGGTGTCAAACTTGAACTGAGCCTGAGGAGTTTCTCAAACCTCAGTCTCAGTTTACAGAGCTCGTCACCCAACGAGATAGTATTCTCGTTTTTCCATGTGATACACCATTGCACAGATCGTTCGCTCGACTGCGGCAAGTCGCGATGACGCAGGCACGATCATCAGGGTCGTTCATCCCGCATTCATGGAACGTCCTGAAACTCCTGGAGTGAGGCGGTTGGGGACAACCGTCTCTACAGGGCCCTCTGGCATAAAAGTATATTCTTGTTGTGATGTCAGATCCGATCGGACTTCGAGGTATCGTCCCGTTCTATGTGCTCGATCCCAGATTCCGTTGAACGCGGCTGCTCGTTCCTCCCCGCTCTTTGTGGAAATACTCGACAATGACAAATTAGAAATGGTTTCAGACGTTGACTAGCAAGAAATCAATCACACCAGGCGAGTGACCCCCAGCCCACACTCCCATACATACTGAATTGATTCTCGGTCGTACGCCAAAGGGCAGCAACGCAGAGAGCTGATGATCTGAGGTCGGTCTTACAAAACGGGCCCAGACTCTGGGAGCGCCTAGACATCTTCCGAGGATCACGCATCTCGTGATCGGGTTGTTCTCGTCGTTTCGGTGTTTATGCAGCATGATACAGTTTTTCATCCTTTCCCTGGTTGCTCTCACCACAGAAACGACCGTGAGTATCGTAAATACTTGATGGGGTATACGGAGAACGCGAGCACATTTGGGCGAGATTTCGGCGACAGTGCGTAGCCAACCCTGGGATGCTGATGAGCTACATAAAGGCTTCTTTGGCCTCCCGTTGTTACCAGTGTCCATCCGTCGCATGCAGGATGATCTTCGAGTCATTTTCTCTCGCTCTTGCTGTTGTCGCCGTTAATGCCCAGACTTTCTGCCCCTTGAGGTTTGCTGGCGTCAACATTGGCGGCTTCGGTATGCTATCTGTTCCACACAGTGCGATTGCCGTCTGATCCTCGCAGATTTCGGATGCACCACGGATGGTGCTTGCAACATCACCGGGGCTTGCCCTCCCCTCACTCAATTGGGTTGTAAGTCGACTTTTTCTGCACAACTCATCTCGGACCGATGTTCACGGACGCGTATAGGTGCTGATGGCCTCGGTCAGATGCAACACTTTGTCAAAAATGATGGCTACAATGTGTTCCGTCTCCCCGTCGGTTGGCAATATCTCACGTACAACCAAATGAGCGGCGTGCTCAACCAGACCCAATTTGCGAACTACAACATGCTGGTCAGCGCATGCTTGAGCACGGGCGCGTATTGTGAAATCGACATTCACAACTATGCACGATACGATGGCGAGGTCGGTTTGGTTGTCGTCATATCGACCCTTGGTCTGAAATTTTATCTAGATTGTCGGTCAGGGTGGCCCCAGCAACGAGATCTTTGCTGGGCTCTGGTACAACATAGCCAGTTACTGGAAGAATGAGACGCGAGTCATCTTTGGAGTGTAAGTCGTCTACATTGCGCCTGCGCAAACATATTGACAGATAGCAGCATGAACGAGCCCCACGACATTCCGGCGGGTCTATTTCGATCGAGTATCCCTAACATAAGTTGACCAGTCTGTGCAGGACATTGCAACTTGGGCTGGATCCGTCCAGGCTGCAGTGACTGCGATCCGTTCTACGGGTGCCAACTCGCAAATAATCCTTCTCCCAGGTACCAATTATACGTCTGCCGAGACATTCGTTTCCAGCGGTTCGGCGGCGGCGCTCAACACGGTGACGAATCCAGACGGTACCACCACCAATCTGGTGATGGACGTTCACAAGTACCTCGACTACGACAACTCGTGAGTGCCGTTCCCGACTTCTGTTCCCGGCTCTCGACTCAGCGTGACACCAGCGGCACCCACGTAGAGTGTGTCACGAACAACATCGAGAGCTCATGGTACCCCCTCTCCACCTGGCTCCGCGAGAACGGCCGGCAAGCGCTGAACACGGAAACAGGCGGAGGCAACGTGGGCTCGTGCGTCGCCTACCTCTCACAGCAGCTCGCATACCAGGCTGCCAACTCGGACGGTCGGTCCTCTTCAGCGAATCATTCTTCACGTGCGCGCACTGACAGTGATATATGTTAGTCATCTTGGGGTATCTCGGTTGGGCCGCCGGTTCGTTCGAGACGGACTATATCCTTAGCGAAATGCCATACTACAACGGCACTGGTTGGAACGACACGCTGACGGTTTCATTGGCGCTGTCGCCAAAGGCAAACATGCTTGTCGCCTCCGTTGTATGATTGTTGTCGTGTAGAATATGATATGAAGAACAAGTGACGCATGTAGACAGAAATTTCCAAATCGTAGCCTGAGCAAGCGCCGACGTGAATGAAATAGGCGTGCGTCATCGGCGCGTGGGATTCGCTGTCTTGAACGCGCGCGCGCTAACTTATGCCTGCCATTGCTGCTTGTCCTTCAAGCTTCAAGTTCCACGCCTGCATTATTTCTTAGATTACAATCTATCGCATCCGATGCCGCTGAATGGACCGTGCTCGTTCAAGGGTCACCGGTCGCTGATCATTCCCGCGGCAACTCACCTCCAACATCGCGGCCCGCAGGGCGTGCGTCTGGCGTGGCCTGTATTCAACTTGAACTGATAGTCTGGAGGCAAGCTCATATGTGGACTACAGTCGCTGGATCCGTTCAACCACCAAAAAAATGTTATCCTTTTTACCATTTCCTTGATACTAGTGAGTTTTGGCCAACGCCGTGTGGTGGCAGGCTACTTGCCAACTGTGAGGTCCAACTTGAACTAACCGTCATTGAGCTCAGACGTACCTCAAACCTCACTCTCTCCGTGCACCCAACTGGCAATTTGTAGCGCTTGTCATCCAATGGAAGGGTAGTGTTCTTGTTCTTTATGTGATGTACCATCACGCAGCCTGTTCGCTCAACTGCGATAAGTTGCGATGATCGTGTACGACCCAGGCATCAGATCTCAGGATCGATCTTCCTGCATTCGTAGAACATCTGGAGCGAAGCGGCCGGCGACAACCTCCGTTCACGGTGTCCTCGAGCCAACTTGACGCGTGTATTACGAAAACTCTATTATTACCGCAACAATCGGATCCTAACACGGACTTCGAAGCATCATCCGATGCTGGCTCCTCCATTTAATGATCCCCCTTCTGTGTGCCCGTCCTCGGAAGATGGCCCCTCGTTTCCCCCGATCTTCGATGAAATACTTGTTGATGACAAATTGGAAGTGGATGCTGCGTGTGCTTCAGACAGAAATTGACCGTACCAGGCGAGTGCCCCCCCTGTCTGTACTTTCGTACATATTGACTGTCGTTTCTCAGACCGCTTTGTGAAACTGGCCTCAGACTATTAACTCTTAGTGTTGTGGCCTCCGGGCAAATCCCAAGGAAGACGGGGGATCACCCGATCCCGCCGCCCTCGTGTTCATGCCAGTGCATCACGACGGAGTTTCATCATTGCTCTTGCCACAGGAACGACTGCGAGTATCGTAAGTTGATGGGGTGTACGGAGAGCGTGAGCAATTCTGGCAAGACCTCGGCGATAGCGAGTAGTCAACCTCGGGAGGCTGTGGGACCGATGCAGTTCATCTCGTAAATTGCTTTCCAGATGCTCATATTACTATGACACACCCAGGACAATGAGCTACATAAAGGCTTCTTCATAGTCCTGTCGCTCCAAGTGTCCATTTGTCGCGCGCAAGATGATCTTCAAGCTGTTGCCTCCTCTCCTCCTCGCCGCTGCCGCTGCCAGCGCCCAGACTTTGAAGTTTGCTGGCGTCAACATCGCGGGGTTCGGTGTGCCATGCGTTCAAAACGACCCGACTGGCGTTTGATGATCCTCATAGATTTCGGATGTACCACGGATGGTACTTGTAACATCACCCAGGCTTGCCCTCCCCTCACTCAATTGGGTTGTGAGCCAACTTTTCGCCGCGACGCATATCGGATTGATGTTCACGGACGTGTATAGGTGCCGATGGCCTCGGTCAGATGCAACACTTTGTCGAAAACGACGGCTACAATGTGTTCCGTCTCCCCGTCAGCTGGCAATATCTCACGTACAACCAAATGAGTGGCGTACTCAACGAGACCCAATTTGCGAACTACAACATGCTGGTCAGCGCATGCTTAAGCACGGGTGCATACTGTCAAATTGACATCCACAACTACGCACGATACAATGGCGAGGTCGGGTCAGTTGCCATCATATCGACCCTTTGTCTGAAATGTCCGTGTTACCTAGATTGTCGGCCAGGGTGGCCCCAGCAATGAGATCTTTGCTGAGCTCTGGTACAACATTGCCAGTTATTGGAAGAATGAGACACGAGTCATGTTTGGAGTGTAAGTCATGTACATTGCGTCTGTTCAGATACGTTGACAGGTAGCAGCATGAACGAGCCCCACGACATGCCAGTGATTCTTTTCCGATTGAATATCCCTAGCAAAATTTGACAGTCTCTGCAGGACACTGCAACTTGGGCTGGATCCGTTCAGGCTGCAGTGACTGCGATACGCTCTACGGGTGCTAACTCGCAGATGGTCCTTCTCCCAGGTACTGACTACGCGTCCGCCGCTGCGTTCGTTTCTAGCGGTTCGGCGGCGGCGCTCAACACGGTGACAAACCCGGACGGTACCACCACCAATCTGGTGATGGACGTTCACCAGTACCTCGATTATGACAGCTCGTGAGTGACGCTCCCGACTTCTGTTCCAGGCCCTCGACTTACCACGACGTTAGCGGCACCCACTCGGAGTGCGTCACGAACAACACCGAGAGCTCATGGTACCCTCTCTCCACCTGGCTCCGCGAGAACGGCCGGCAAGCGCTGAACACGGAAACAGGCGGGGGCAATGTGGACTCGTGCGTCACCTACCTCTCACAGCAGATCGCATACCAGGCTGCCAACTCGGACGGTCGGTCTCTTCAGCGAATCATTCTTCACGTGCGCGCGCTGACCGTGGTGCGTTAGTCATCTTGGGGTATCTCGGTTGGGCTGCCGGTTCGTTCCCGACGGACTACGTCCTCAGCGAGGTGCCATACTACAACGGTACCGGTTGGAACGACACGCTTGCAGTGTCGTTGGCGTTGTCGCCAATGGCAAACATGCTCGTCGCCTCCGTCGCATGAGTGCCGTCGCATGGGATATGACATAAAGAGACAGTGATACATACATGTAAGGTAGTGTACACATCAAGGAGGACTCCAAATCGTGGCAAGCGACGCGAATGCGGTAAGATTTATTGTCCTGAACGCCCGCGTTATCTGTCGTTGCTGCTTGGCCATCCACGCCTGCGTGGTCGTGCTTCATCTATGACGCCATTTGATGAGGTTCACCCCGGCCTGGATGTGACATATACACCCATGGTACGTTCAAGTTTCATGATTGCATAGAAGATTTCTGAAGTCACCCCCCAGTATACGATCTTGGGTTTGCAGAGAACTACTGAAGATGGATGGCTCAGTTTATCAGTCTAGAAATCGACTTACATCCTCACCTCCATCAAGAAGTTGTCAGAGTTCTCGGCATGTCTCTCTTGTGATCGACGTGCGTCGCTCCAAAGTGCGCCCTGGTCCTCCGCCCTTCAAGATATGCTGCAGGAAGTACACTGACCGTTCGAAGGTACCGGTCAGTTTGCGGAAAAAATGAAAGTAACATCTGCTTACTTCAAGCAAAGCACCCTTCAACATCCACACCGTCCTCGGTGACAGCTTCCAGCATGACCTTTGTGTAATCCCTACCGTGTCCACGTCATGGATAGCTTCTTTACGTTTTCATCCTTGACGGTAGATCCGCTTTGAGTGACTAGTTCTTTCCATCAGCAGCTGGGACATGTCCTCGGACGAGAACTCGTGTGATATATTTGCCATATTTCTGCTACGGTGCTCGGCGGCGGAGACGATACATATAGCGACTACGGACCGTCCCAGTAACTGGAATACAGATGTGACTCACCTCGTGTGTCAAGGTCCATCCAATCTGGGTTTCTTTCACATAGCCGTTGAACTCGTCATCCTCTTCTTCTGCTTCAAAGAACGCTTCATGAATCGAGCGCAGTGTTCATCATCGGATACCCAGGGTAGAAACCGGCTTTGGCATACCTGACATAGTCTTGGACGATCTGTTTCTTATTTAACCAACCACCGGCACTCTATTGGTCGTGAGGTGCCTGAGGTAGGTCCCAATGGTACAATATCTAGCAAGCCGAGTCAAAAACCGAGTCGCACCAAGGAAGGACTCGGAGATGACTGTTACGCACTGTTGCGCAACGTTCCTGTAGACTCGAGGTTGGCCTCGTCGTTTATCTCGCCTTGAGGGAAGATACGAGACCATGAAAGAGGAAACTGATATGCCTTGACGACATAGGATTTAGGACGATGTCTTCTTTCCAGCACCGGTATGAAAGAGTCTGGCAGCGATCGATCGAGGGTCTTTCCCGAAATGCGAGCGAAGGGGTCCCATGTAGGATCAGCACGGTCGCCCTCGTTGTAGCCCGCTTCAATCTGGTAGCTCGCTGGCGAGCAATGTTAGTATTGTCTCATTCAATGCGACCTGTCGCAAAAAACCAGGTAGAATCTTGGGTCAGCCATCGGAACAGGTGTATTCGGATTTGAAGAAGTGGAACCAATGGTTTCCGCCGCTTTCTCTACCGGTCGAGTATTTCTGTCGTTGACCAAGAAAATTACGGTCTCTTGGAGTGTCTCACGTTTCTGGAGTAACATCGAAGGACAGAGTAGACATCCTCTCCGACGTTTAGACGAGAGCCACATAGAACCGCGGTAACCGTGATCTAGTGGCGAATGAGATGTTGGTTTCCTGTGCCCCTCATCCCTGGCAATCGTTAGTAGTTTTGAATCTGGCCAGCGTTTGTTTATCCTTGTTGAATTCACAAGCTCTTGTCTTCCAGATGCGGACTTGTGTATTGTTCATCGACAACCAGGTTTCGCTTGAATACGCCTTCGAACGCTCCTGGGAGCATCACTGAACTCTTCTGCACGCGGAAAGCCGCACATAAACTTTATTCCAAAGACACAACTCCCCACAAGTCAACAGGTCCTCATTTTGTCTCGATGATCCAGACGGGACTCATACAGAGTGCGCACGACGATCTCGTGACAGACTTGTGCTATGACTATTATGGACTTCGTCTCGCAACCTGCAGCCTAGACCAGCGGTAAGCACTGTGTCGAACGCGTCTCGGCCGCTCCCAATCGATTTCAGAATCAAAATATGGCAGCTGGATGAAACTGAAGGGACGTGGAGCGTAGAAGACGAATGGAAGGTCATATGACTCCTCCCCGTCGAGTTAGATGTGTGCGTCTGATTTTTTTTTTTCTCATAGGCGCATGACGCTGCTATCTCAAGACTAAGTTGGGCTCATCCCGAGTTCGGGACGATCCTGGCGTCGGCGTCGTTTGATCGAACCGTCAAAATCTGGGAACAAACCTCCTTTGCATCCGGTGCCGAAGTACAACCCAACGGATCTATGCATGCGCAAACAACGACTTCTGGCTCGTCGAGATGGGTAGAAAGGGCAATCTTGCTTGACGCGCGCGGGACTGTGAGGGCGGTCGAGTTCGCGCCGCACCATTTCGGATTGAAGCTGGTGCGTATCAGCGTGATTTCCACTACTACTCCGTCTCAGCCTTGCTTAGGCAGCCGTCTCATCTGACAATCACCTCCGGATATACGAATGTCTAGAACAATCGACATTGGTCACGTGGCAACTCTGTGAGGAAGTAGATATCACAACCCTTCCGACCATGTCTTCTCCTTCATCGTTGTCAGTCGCGTTTGCGACACCCACACAAACACACGCAACACTCGAGGGTGCTTCTGCGTCTCTGGTCGCCCAGGCACTGCAACAGTCACAAGTTCCATTACAACAAAGGTTGGGATCGGGCAACAGAGAAGCCGATGGTGGATGGTGTGTATCATGGTGCAAAGAAAGATATTGGGGCGAACTCCTCGCGGCCGGATGTGGCATATCCGGGACCATCAAAGTGAGTAACAATTTGTAATCTGGCCACTGTTTGAATTTGTTGTTGAGTCTTTTCAGATAATACAAGTGTCACCCTCACGCCGCCCAACAACCCTTCTTACGCTCGATCCAACTCCCTCTGGGGCCGGCAAGACATCTGAAACCAATCCGACGACAGGACCTTCAGGCGAAGGGGAAGTACCGACACCGTACGCGATCACCTCCGTTGCGTGGGCTCCGTCCTGCGGACGATCATACCACCTCCTCGCCACCGGGGGAAGAGATGGGCATGTGAGAATCTGGAGAGTGAGACCAGCTGAAGACAGCGACGATTCCGAAGCGGAGGGAGAGCCAAAGTGGACAGGCACAGTTGTTGCAGACTTTGATCACCACAAGTGTGTCTATATAATTCCTTTCATTCACCCACCCTGATCACCCTCACCCGTTTTCTTGTAGGTCCGCGGTGGGTCGAGTGGAATGGAATATAACAGGGTACGTTCATTGCAATGAAGGGTTAGCTTGTTCGAGTGACTGATCTGCCGTCCAGCACTGTTCTTTCGTCAGCCGGCAACGATGGTCGCGTTCGGCTCTGGAAAGCCACGGTTGGGAGTGTCTGGAGACCCGCAGGCAGTATCGGAGTTGAACAGTCGGAAGATTCGCCCGATGCTGACGCGGTCATGGAGGATAATACCATTGGGGAATAGGGTAATCCGAGATCGTTGTGTATAAGCTGGGTGTACAGACCGAGGCGGGTGTTGAGGCAGGGAAAACATATATGTATACATCGATCTCATTTTATCATACCAATGACGGCCGACCTCGGAGGAGGCGGCTGCGGGCCGCTAAGTCCACTGGCAGGTACATCTGATCCGGTGATCACCGCGTCGACTGTGATAGCAGCACGATATCCCCATCGAGTTATCTTGCCGCAACCAGCACGCCGTTTCGCTGAACAGCATTGCGATGGCACAACCTGGGTCATTCGTTTCCACGCATTCTCCAAGTTGCGGCACGACTAACCTCAATCATCTCTCATCTCAGCAGTCCACGCTACAGGGTCGTCGTCTCACGCAGCCTTGGTCCCGATGTGATGCCACTATTGGAGAGTAGACCCGAACTAGAGGTATGTGATCTGCACGTCTTAGACCCGCCGTATTATTCGGTTGAACACTGGTCGCCAAGTTGGTCGTCTGGCCGGAAGACCGCGCGTGCGAGAGGGAATGGCTTTTGGGGAACATCCCCGGGGCAACTGGGGTAATTGTCATGCTGTCAGACAAAGTATGTCCGCCGGGAGTGACTCTTCGTAATTGCTCGACTTCGACCCTAGGTTGATTCGGAATTTCTGGACAAGGGTTCGTTCACAATGGTCGCCCGTGGGATATCGGTCTGACGAACGTAGCGGGACCTTCTCTGCGAGTCGTGTCGACAATGTCCGTTGGTTACGGTGAGACTCTTCCCATCGTAACATGATTCACCGGCCTACTTCGGCGTGCGGACCATAGATCACATTGACCTCAAGGCAGCTGCAAAGAAGGGACTCAGGCTCGGTTATACCCCTGACGTTCTGACTGATGCAGGCGAGTCTAGTCCGAGCTTGCTTGTGTAGTTTCACGCTTACTCTCATTGTAGTCGCCGATTTATCCGTGATGCTGGTGCTGATGGCGGGAAGGAATGGTGGAATAGGATGCTCCCTCGTGCAAAATGGAGATGTAGGTTGTCCATTTAAAATGACCTTATCGAGGATCCACCGATGACATCCACAGTGGCCAGGCTTCTCATGGGCGCCTTTCGCCCTCTGCGGACCACAGCTAAGCACAACGGCACTTTCCCCAACGCGCAAAGTTGGCTTCATCGGGTTCGGCCGAATAGCTCAGGCAACCCTGGCACGCCTCGTGCCATTCGGCATCACGCATTGCCAGTACACGTCAAGCCCCTCCTCCGTACCGAACCTACAACGTGACGAAGAATTGCGACAGAAGCATAACTTAAAGGCAGTTTCGAAGGTTGATATCGAGGAACTGGCTCGTGAAAGTGACGTTCTTATTGTTCTCGCACCGGGGGGCTCAGGGACCTGTCACATCGTCAACGAAGGCTTGTTGAGGATAATGAAGAAGACGAGTGTTCTCGTGAACACGAGCAGGGGAACCTCGGTGGATTCCGACGCGCTCGCCAAGGCACTTCGAGAAGGATGGATCTGGGGTGCAGGGCTTGATGTCGTAGAGGGTGAACCGAACGTGCCGAAAGATCACCCACTGGTCAAGGAGCCGAGGTAAGTCACGACGACTGAAGGTCTATACTTGTCTCATTCACCGGAATCCTGCAGATGCGTCATTCTTCCTCACATTGCCAGTGCAACGCTGGAGACGAGGAACCATATGGCGACATACGCTGCCCAAAATTTGATTGCCGCGATCTTGGGCGGCGATATGCCAGCTGACGTCGATTTGTCTGCTTTCTCTTGACTCTATTACCGGCAATCTGAGCGTATTGACCGAGGAGATATGGAAACCAGGACGATGCAATCGAGATAAATGGGGCGCAAGTATGGAATTCGGGGACTTGGGAAGTAGAAGACTATCAACTTGGGGCCGGGTATGTATGGTATGGCGGAGTGATGATCTATATATCCGTTCGGCTATGTCGTGGCGCTTAGCTGACTAATCAAATCCTGAAGGAAGATTTTGTCCCAAAACATTTGTTTCAAAAGAAATATGACCCCGGTCTCTGCGCCTTTTCACCGCTTGTGACAATGACAAAGTTCATCCTCGTTTCTGGAGGCGTGGTCAGCGGGATCGGAAAAGGCGTCATTGGTGCGGTGTAGTCTCTACTGTGCCTATCGATCCCCTGTTCATGTTGTGCGACATTTAGCCTCTTCCACTGGCCTCCTTTTGAAAACGGCTGGCCTCAAGGTCACGGCAATCAAAATTGACCCTTATATGAACATAGATGCTGGTACTATGCGACCTACCGAACATGGTAAGATGGCGTCAGATGGCGTTTTTTATGGCCCAAACTCTGAATATTCTCACTAGGTGAGGTGTACGTCTTGAACGATGGTGGTGAGGTAGATTTGGATCTGGGGAACTACGAACGTTATTTGGACGTCACGCTATCGAGAGATAACAACATAACTACAGGTAAGATCTATCAAGAAGTGATCGAGAAAGAGGTTTGTTGTGCCCAAGTGCTTCGTTTTGCTTTGTTGACCCTTAACGCAGAGGAGAGGCGAATATCTTGGAAAAACGGTTCAGGTGGGGCTGTGATCACGAATTACCGTGCACGACAGCGTGACGGACTATGGTATAGATTGTACCGCACATCACGAATGCTATCCAAGAGTGGATAATCCGTGTCTCCAGAATTCCCGTCGACAATTCCGGTGAAGAACCAGACCTTTGTATCATAGAGGTACGTGCAACCATTTTTTAGATGGATATACTTCGAATACTCTTAGCTCGGAGGAACTGTTGGCGATATAGAGTCCGCTCCCTTCATCGAAGCCATGAGGCAGTTCCAGTTTCGGGTTGGCCACGAAAATTTTGCGCTGATACATGTCTCGCTTGTGCCGGATATGCACGGCGAGCAAAAGACCAAGCCTACGCAGACCACCGTGCATGCTCTGCGAGGGCTTGGTTTACTTCCAGATCTGGTGGGTCACCGTTTCTCTGACATTTCGGCGCATTCAACCAAACCCGATTTTTCATAGATCGCTTGTCGATTGTTGGGACCCAAACAATTGGAAAAAGCGACCAAGGAGAAAATATCCATGTTTTGTCATGTTGCGACTGAACAGGTACTTGGTGTGCATAATGTGACCTCTGTGTATCATGTCCCCCTGCTGCTACAATCTCAAGGGATTGTCGAGTTTCTTCGCAAACGATTGAACCTCCTGGCTCTCAAGATTCCGGAAGACATGGTTTCTAAGGGTTTATCTCTCGAAGCCAAATGGAGGGGAATGATAAAAGGGTATGTCCGGCCTTCACCCCATATCCTGAACGTCTTCCTCCATTCATCACTACACCAGCCATGAACGACTTTTTGATCAAGTCAAAGTTGTCCTGGTTGGAAAGTATACTGACCTGAAGGACTCGTATATGTCGGTCATAAAAGCTCTTGAGCACTCTGCGTTTCGCGTCAGGCGGGAACTGGTTCTTCAGGCTCGTTTAACTTTCCAAATTTGTGTCATGATCCGCTAATCGGCTAAAAACCAGTGGGTGGAGTCTTCAGACCTAGAACCACACACTCAGGTATCGGATCCTGCTAGATATCACGATGCATGGCGCAGTATTGTGGGTGCCGGGTATGTCCTCTTGCCGTTCTGAGAAGTTGGGCTGAAACTGTTGATTAAGGGGCATTCTCGTTCCCGGGGGGTTTGGGCAACGCGGCACAGAGGGTATGATTCTCGCTATCAAATGGGCGCGCGAACAGAAAATACCTTTCTTGGGCATCTGTCTTGGGTTCCAATTGGCTGTATTGGAGTGGGCGCGCAACGTGATTGGGGTGCACGGTGAGCCCCACGAATTCCTCCGCCTCAAAAAGCTGCTGTTAACGCGAGAACGCAGACGCGACGTCGGAAGAGTTCCAACCTGGCGCTGTTCGCCCTTTCATCGTCTTCATGCCTGAGATATCGCGTACGCACATGGGAGGAACGATGCGCCTTGGTCTACGCCCGACGGTTTTCCAACCCTGTGCTAATGCTACGGGTCTAGGGACATCTCCTTCTGAATCTCCGTCGACTCCCATTGCGAGTGGTACCGACTGCGATCATCTACCAGCGAATGGTATCTATCCTTCGATGTCGACGTGGTCCAAGGCACGCAAACTCTACGGCAACGCAGAGAAGGCATGGGAACGACACCGCCACCGTTACGAAGTGAACCCTGCAGAAGTCGCTCGACTTGAGGCATCGGGACTCACCTTTGTGGGAAAAGACGAACGTGGGGAACGAATGCAGATTCTCGAACTCAAGGACCACCCGTTTTTCGTAGGGCTTCAACCCCACCCTGAATTCTGTTCTCGACCGTTGAACCCCTCTCCGCCATTCCTTGGTTTCATTGCTGCTGCGAGCGGCGAATCCGTGCTGGAGGAACAACTGGAGGTGCAGTTGGAATCCTTCAAACCGCCGCATCCTGAAGACGTCATGGTAAGCGAAGATATCCTGAGGACACAAATGAGGGAGCGTCCTGTGAGTAATGGGGGGACGCCCAGGACGTCACCTGGGATTAAATACGAGGACCCCTAAAGATGATAACGTATGCGATGAGGGGCAGTAAGCACATTCTACCCATACTTAAGAACCCTAGGGATGCTGAATGGAAGCCGAGTCTCTTGAATTCCCGAATTTGTGTGATTCAACATTCCTGTAAGTCGCTCGGTGATTCCCGAAAAAAGTGTTTGCCTTCAGTGTCGACAACGACGCAAAGAAATAGCGTAGCGTACAGTAAAGGCTGATGCGTCAGAGCTGCAGGCTCGATGTGCCTGCTTACTAGACTAAGCACGCACACAACTTTGACGTCGAATCCTATTCGTACAACAAAGGGGTGTGGCAATCTGTGGTCGTTAGTAAAAGAGAATCGTCCACAACCTCCGATTCCCATCCACTGCGATGAATGGAGAGGGTCCTGCGATATAAAGTGCAGGTCCCCGGATGGTGAATGGTACATGCTGCCTCGTCGATCAGAACCTACTCGTTGACAGTGTTCGGAAACAGCAAGTCCGCCTCTCGTGTTCTGTTGCGCGTCGTCGATCGACCGTTCCTCTCACCACTCCAACAGCAAAAGAATTTCCATTTCTGTCAGTGTTCGACCCCATACCAGTCCCTCGGCTGTTTCCCCGTCGAAGTTGTCCAGTCTTAGTGCGGCGAGTAGCACATGGGCGGTCGTCCCCTACCGCTGTACTGAGCGATCAACGTCCGCACCTCTGCCCATAGCTGCAACTCACATGAGATCGTTGGCGACACCAAGACGCAGCACAAACCAAGACCGTTTCGAAGTGCCGCTCTACCAGCACGGTAACTGGCGTGGCAGCTACGTGGTCGGATACGTCTCGTCGAGCAGGATGGACGATCTACTTAATCATATCGCCCTCGTGCCGGTGGTTTGTCAGGGACGCGGAACTGCCCGGAACTGGGTGTACGACGTGCTCAAGGGGTTGAACGACCGTGAGCTGTGAATCTGACCTTCGAAGCACTGCGAACGCGGACGGAGTCCTCCTGGGAGCTTGAGAGGTGGGAGTTATCTAGGAAAGCGTGATTAACGTGATCGATGAATTGCACATGGTCGCATAACGCAGCAGTATCAATGACCCTCGACATTGCAATTGTAATATGAGCCGGCTAAGACGATTTTTACATTTGAATTGCAGGGTAAATAAATCTGGGTAACTATTCAGACTTAAACTCGATCACTGACTGGGGGATTGGTGGTGGACTGGTAGTAAGACGCATAGACCTTGGTCGGCGACGCGTAATCGGGTAAGCGTCGACTCGGACACTCAATCCCTTTATCATCAGTGCCACCGCTTCGGCCTCTTCCTCCGCTTGTCTGCTCCTTCCCAAACTGATCGATTCTTGGATTTGACCTTTGCAAGTGAGGAAGGCCCAGCGACCATTAGACCATCAGCGAACAGACCCTTCGTCTTCCCCGATTGAATGCTCCGCGCGTATGCTTCAGTAAACTTCCTCGGAAACCTTTTGATTATCGGCAATGTGACATTGAAGCATTCGGATACCCACGAGGAGATTCCTTCCAGGACGGCATTTGGTTGCAGTCGCAATGAAGGCGTGAGAGGAAGGTAGTAACCTAGTAGAGACGCAGCCGTGCTCCGTATGTCAGCGGGGTCCACACGGCGCTGTACCTTGGTACAGGCAGACCTCAAAAATTCGGTAGTCAAAGTGAGCGACTGCGACGAAAGGGAAGCAAGTTGGCTATCGAGCATGGAGATCGGGAGCGACTTGATGGGGAGGTTAGTCAGCTGCCAGTTCATATATCCCGCCTCCCACGGCAACAACAAGAAGTCTGCGCGCACGATGGGTATTTTGTCTTTGTTCCTTTCTCCTGATTTGAAGGATCTAATGTCTTGTGCCATCCTCTCCATTCGATCCACATATATGGTACCCCTGCTTGGAATGCCGAGCTGAATAACCCTTGTTACTCCAGAGTAGTCCACTCTTTTTTCGCAGATATCTGAGCTGACCATCACGATCGGCTTTCTGTTTGGGACTTTTCCAGCCTCATGGAACAATAGCCGAATTCTATCCCTGGCCGACTGCTTCAGTTTGGAGTGCATTACCACGACCTCCGTGATCACGTCTGGCAGTATTTCTTCCATCAGTGGACGCAGCAACTTCGAGAACAACTCCGTCATCTGGACTGTGGGACAGACCACAATCACCTTAGAACTTGATCCATGTATGAGTTGGTCGTGCGCCAATAGCTTGAGGAGCGCCGGCAATTGATCGGAGGCAGCGGAACACGGCGTATGCCCCTGTTCAATATGATCATACATCGAAAGCTCCTTGTCCCCACCAGGTGCCACAAGGTTACCATGGAGCATCAGCTTCTCGTTTTGAGATGGAGTCAATTTCGGATCTGGTAGATTGGCGTCGATGAATGTGTGATTTGGAGACAGAATCCACGAGGCAAGTTGCCGGACAGCGCGTGGCATGGTCGCGCTAAAGATAAACGTCTGGCGAACGGGAGGTCGAGGGAGGAAGGAAACGATTGCATCGATATCGTCGCGGAAACCCTTGCAGAGTAGCGTGTCTGCTTCGTCTAGAATTAACTGATCTTTCGTCAGCAACAAGGCGCATGGTCGATGATTCAACACTTGCCACGGGACAGTCTTTAAACCCTCGTCGGAGCTCCGCTTCGCTAATTAAGAGATCTCTCAGCCGACCAGGGGTCGCAACCACAAGGTCTCGTGACGACTCAGTCCATTCCTTCATCTGCAGAGCCTTCCCTGCGCCACCGACCAGCAATCGAACCTCGAAATTTCTGTGATGCGTTGTTAGCTTCAGTGCATCGTTTGCAATCTGTATGGCCAGCTCCCTTGTGGGTGCAAGGATGAGCGGACCCACTGAGCTGCATCGACACGCGAAACCGGTCTTGTTAACAACGGGGTTTGTGCTGCGCTTAATGTGATCGAGTCGAGACTCAATAGCGGGGATAAGATAAGCGAAGGTCTTTCCAGCACCCGTCTTCGCTCGAACGAAGATGTCGCGTGGCATGGTCCGGTCGATTGTGGGTGGTTTCCAATCGGGTGGTAGCGGTTTCTGAACGTTCAGGGATCTGATTTGTTCTGGACTCCAAGGGTGAACGGGGTTGGGCAAAAGAGCGGCAACACGCTCCTGGACCGAAGTCATTGTCTTCAGTTGGAGAGGGTGGACTATAAGTGCCTTAAGCGTGTCCTGGTTGACCCGGCCTTGTAAAGATGAAGACATCAAGGGATTATGGGAGAAGCCTTCCTGCGCATCGTTTATTGGAATGTCCTTCTCGACGGTATCGAACCCACTGTTGTCATCAGAGATGGGTTGGGCGAGGTTGTTGACAAGAGGTACCGTGGAGGACAATGATGGGACAACACTCAGGCGCCGTCGAGCAGCAGAGGAGCTGTTAGGATCTTGAATACAGTCCGTGTTGAATGACTATAGAAGGTGCAAGAGACTCACGGGAGTGGAACATGACGAATCTTCTGGTCGAACACGCCAGGTTGCACACGAGCTCGCAAATCGACTTCGCTGGGACCGTAGTCATCCTCGACAAGTCCACCACGACTTAGGGCGGACAAGTGGTTCGGACTACTAAGTCCCTCGCCGCATCCGGTGACTTCGGCTGCACCCGGTGGCTGTGCTAGACCCGATATGGCGGAGACGGCTCAGCCTCCCTTCACTCCCATCGTTGTCGTTCCCAGCGTCGGCGGCAGCGCTGCCAGCCGTCCTTGCTGTCCACGGTACTCCCCCGAATCTCGATGTCCCGAACGTTAGTCGCGCGCCCGCCAGGCCCCACGGATCTTTAAGTTGAAGCTTGGCCTCCAAGTAATGAGAGATATCGCACCTTGGGATCGAAACTTAAAACATGGTATAAGACACCAGCCAATCACGAATCAGTTTAGTAATACAGAAATATTAACACGAACCGCTCGCAATATCTATTAACCGCATGGATTCGACATCCTCGGGTAACCGAGATAGGATGGGAAGATCATAGGAATTACCATGCATCTCCACCACGATCTCGCCCTCCCTCGCGCCGTGGCGCCAATGAATGCGACTCATTTCTGCATGGTTGAGGAGCCAACAGGGGTCAACGTGCAGCGTAGCAGCCAACGACTTGTTGCTGAGCGTCACGCGGCACACCGAAACGATCGTCAATGCAACAAAAAGATCGCTAAGCAATAAAGATAAGAAACAGTCTGAGTTGCATGCACAGAAGAGCCAAACGTACCCGCTGGCGAATGCAGTCATATATATCTTGCCAGTCAAAGATTACTCAAATTTGCATGGTTTGAAGTAAATGAACACTTGCCGGAATATCAGCAGTACTGGTCTTCGTGAGCCCGATCATGATCCACAGGAGCGATCCTAACTCCTGTCACTTTACCAAACCTGTCAAAAAGCGAAAGGACTTGCCCAATGCAGATGCATAAATCATCATTCCCCTGCGTCGTCTGAGTTTTCGAATAGAAATTATGGTTAAGACTACCCACTCTTTGACGAAGCGCCAGAGAAAGGTGTCTGTTTGCAAGCATTTAGGGCTTTCCACAAATCGATAGACTTTCATCGCGAATAGAAAGCTGTGGTTCAGCAACGATGGGATAAATAGACACGCGAGTACGGATCGGCGGGTTTCCTCCCCGCTTCCAGGACGTAAGGTGGATTGTACAGCAGGCCAGAAAATACCCACTTCCACCCCAATGGCCAACGCAGCGGTTATGAAAACCGCAAGTGTAATACACCTGATAGTTTGGCGACGGGGGAACAAGTACCACACACGTATTGTGATGGTGGCTAATTGATTAATGTTGAAATCGACAATCACGTATGTAAAGAGAGTCAACTCGCCTTGACAAAGTATCATGACGGCGAGCTCGATACCGAAGGTCAAGTAAGCATAAAGAGGGGGACTGAGCACGGTGTCAGCTGACGGTAAACCTACACAGCTTGACGCTTACGCCTGAGTTGATATGCCATAGTCAGCAATAAGTCCGTCCGATGTGCGTGAAAATACCAACGTCAAGAACGTAATGAACAGTTCCATAGCCTAGATGTCGGAATTAGTAAGCCCTCATATTTGACCACTTGATCTCCCCACTCAAGATTATGATTCTGCAGAAACCGGCCTTTATCAACAAACCCACGCCTGTAGGATTAGACATCACTTACCCAGCTTGTACGAAACCCAAGTATCGTATCTTGTGGTCGTCAACGGAGAGAACACTCGACGCGCCAATTTCACTCACGCAGAAATACATTACTCTTGTTAATGTCCATGGTCCATTCCAAAAATGTACCACCTCCATGTTCACTGCGGTTTAATGGGACATACTTGGCTATTTGATAGTATCACCCACCTCTTCGCCTAGGTTAATTGCGTGGTCATAGAGTAACAGTGTCGCGGATGCAAGCGCCACCCACTGGGACAGTAGCGTTGCTCTTCTATAGAGTGAGAATGTGTCAGGTGTACTCATGAGGATGCGAGGCCCTGATTTCGCGAGAAGAGGACCGCAGGCTGCGCAGATGGTAGCCATATTATAGGATGAATACTCTCAGCGAGTCTCCCATGATAATGGATGTTGATCCAGTCGATGAGCAAGATTGATGGAGGCTGGGCATTGGATGCCAACGTGGCCATTTCCGCCATTATCGAACTTTATCTGCGTCAAGTAATTTCCATCTCAAGTATAGCTGTTCATGGATGAAGGGCGCAAACCATGGGAACACAACCTATTCAAGTTCGAAGAATGCTGTACATAAATGAGATCATCACAAGCCAGAATAGCAAGGAGACTTGGACCGACCGCACGATCTTGATATCTTAGCGCCGATCGGCGGCGATTGTACTGTCGCCTTGATGTTCCCAAAGGTAGAAACGACCCCTCATATCCTTGGCAGCGACGTATCCACTTCGCTAGCGTCGTTCCCAGAGGCTTGGAAGCGGTTGTAATCAGCGTCTACTCGGTGCGTTGTCAATGCATTCAGGAGGACATGAACGCAACGAGGGAGAGTTGGAGATGTTTTTCGAGAGACGTCCAAGAGGGGTCGATGATGCGCCGAGAGGGATGAAGCTTGAGGCGTAGTGCTGTGAATCGAACCTGGCGGCGATCAGAGTCATTGATGCGACTCGCATGGGCCACTGCCAGACCAGTTCAATCATCTTGGTGCAATCAAATATCCGGTTACCCTTCGGATGACCGCCTAATAAATTGGCGTCTAGATCGTCCAGAACCTTGCTGGGGGGGGAGGATTTTTAGGAAACCGCACGATGGCATAGAATACCTGGCTGTGGTGCTGCCATCGCCATGTGATGGATGTCGGCACAATTAAGATAAGATGGACCCCAGATGATCGCCACCGCTGTACACCAAATACCACGATGGCCAAAGGACAGAAATCGTCCGCAAGCTCCGGCACGCGCAAAAAGAACGCCCGCAAGGCTGCGCAGACATCCCCGTCCGCTGTGCCGCCTCCGTCTCCTGTCCCCAAACAGTCAAAGCCCAAGGAAGGAAAGAAGCTTTCGAAGAGGGAAGCCAGAGAACAGCGCAAGAAAGTCTACATCCCTCCAACCAAACCTCCTCCACCAGTCCCCGATCCACTCGATACTACTGGTCTTGCCCATCTATTACCGCCAGAGCTCGTCATCGTTCTTAGGGCATTGGGCAAGAAAGATGCAGTGACACGAGGGAAAGCAATAGAGGAGCTTGCAAAATGGGTCGAAGACGCGATCAGGGAAGAGGCGTTGCGCGAGCGTGATCGATATGATGGAAAGGCAGACATAATGGTTAGGATGCTGCCAGTCTGGGTGCGTCCCACACTGCGTCGCGATGATTCGTAGCGACTGACTCCCTCTGGAGCTTCATCGTGCACCAGTATTCTTCACCCACCCCGCGCGACGTCTTCGTCAGCTCGCTGCGTCTTTCCATCTCTCCTTACTTCGCCTCAGTCCAACACGCGAGGCACTGCTTGTGTGGACCGGCGAGACCGCTTCCCAGGGTGAATTAGTGACGCTTTTAGGGACATGGGCAATGCTCGCACACGACACTGATCGTGGCGTCACTACTGTCGGCATGAAGTCGTGGGTGGACTTCATTACTCCTATTCCTACTCCTGCCACAGATGAACAGCGCACTATTCCTCGGGCGCTGTGGACCCGATCTCGGTCCAAGTTCACTCTCACCTCCCAGCTTCTCCATTCCCTCCTCGAATTTGCGCAGCGCACAATCCTTGATCCACAGGGCCTCCACACGGTTTTGAACCCAATTCCCGTAGTTCCTCCAGTGGTTCCGCCATTCCAACAGAGTCGCAAAGACGCTCCACTAGACAGGAGCGCGCCGCACGGCAAAGGGGTCTCGCAAGGGAAGAAAGGAAGTACAGCATCTCAATCACAACAAAATAAAGGTGGTCGATACGTTCCGCCTCCTTCGGACTCTCCGTCGCCTGCTCCATCTTCGCCATCCATAAGCGACAGCGTTGGTGAAGAGAATTATTCGGACCGAGCTGGAAGGTTAAGGGTTAGTGCTTTGGGCGTGGTCAGATGGGCTCTAGGTATATTTTCTGTGCATCTTGTTCGATTTCCAACGCAATTTGTCCAGAGAGTTGGCCTGCAATCGATCCCGCCCCTACAACTGACCTCCTGGTCGCAATGATGCTCCTATCCTCGTCCGCATTTTGGTCTACTCTTCATCCTGGCAATGTTTCCTCGCGCTCAAGTGTGGTCGATCAACAACTTTGTCCATTCTCTGTCGTTTCGTTCGGTCATGGCCAACCCCAAGCCAGACAAGCTGCGTGGGTGCTTGTTGGGTCTATAGTTGAAGTATTCAAAGGTTCGTTTTTTCCTTAGCTTTTTCATTCACACGTTTGTGGAACACCGACACACCACGGGTTACGTGTCAATACTGTCAGCGCACATAAGCAGGATTCATGCACAACTTACATCACCCCCCTTGAACTAGGCAAATTGCCAGAACCCCTGATTCGGATCTTAAGCACTGCTGTACTGCGCTCGGCTTGGGTCGAAACCGACGTTGGTGTGCGCACAACGTTAGGACCTCCCTTGATGCTCTTCCTCAAAGGTACGACTTGTAACCTTGTGGACGGGATATTGTGGTACCATTTAGAGCGTAACAGACTATAGTCAGGCGTGGTCAATCGATGCGGTCAATGCATCAAGGGGTTACGATGACCTCGATGTTGATTTTGAGGGCAGAGTGGGCAGCGTCTCCATCCTTGACACCGCCTCGGACACGGAGTCCGAGTCAGCCATTGAATTCGACGGAGACAGAGACACTGACGACGACGACGACGTACCAAGTCCTCCAACCGAATCGCCTCATACCACACAACCGAAATCTGAAGCATACAGGGAATTCCTGCAATTCCTGGAACTAGGATGTTCCGGGACTCCCGCAGAGGGGTATCCATTGGTATTGGTCGTAATAGCTGGTATTCCCAACTCGGTATGGTTTATTCTACATGGCGTGTGCGAATCTTGAACGTAGATATATGTAGATTCTTCCTCTTGCACTCCCGTCCATCTCACCGGCGGCCACCGAAGACGACGCGAAACAACCACTCAACATCCATCCCATTACGCAGCTACTTACTTCCTTCTGGGCTCCGCTGGATGCAGGACTCCTCGATAAACGGGCAGCATCTTCGTCATGGCTCAAGGCACTGAGTGAATGGTTGATTTTCATCGTTCGGCGAAGCATATATACAGAGAACCCTACATCGTCCGCATACGAAGATGCAAAGAATCTCCTTGCATCCCAGTTTTCTCGTTTGTGGACTACGCTTGTCACGAGGCAGCTGCAGGTCGATGAGGTTGAAGCTGCTGGGATCATAGCCCGTATGGCAGAAAGAATTGGGAAGGTCAGCGACGGTGCGTTGATGCCAACTGTCCTATCCGGTAGACTTCCAGTCTCGCGGAGCTGTTGACTAGCTTTACAGACCTATTCGACGCGCCTTTTGACGCGTTGTGTTCAGCCATCTGGAGCTCCCTTCATGCCTCTCGTGGTACACTTGACGTTGCGCCGACCTTGTTCCATGTCTTCGCTTCCACGTTTGCACCCGACACTCATGCAAGCCAGAAGACACGCGGTGCGGTAGAAATATATATACGACGAGTCGTTGAGACTCTCGAATCAGTCTTGGGCTCTCCTGACCAGACGTCGCTCGCTAGCACTGTCAAGGATCCTCTCGCGGCACTCGTTAAAATTATGGGCACGTTCGGACCTTCTATTTTTGATGATGGGACTTTTGCTTCCCGGACCGACGCCATATTCGTCACACACCCTTTACCGCTTTTGCAGGCGTCGGTGCAAGGAGTGATAACGTATCTTCAGCAGCGATCCATGTCTGTAGATCAGTCGCATGGCCAGCTGCAGGCACAAGTCTTCTGGATGGAGCTTCTGGAAGCAGTCGCATCTTCTCCAACGAAGGAAGCCTTCTCCCATTTGTCCTCTCTAGTTAGTGCCCCTCTCCCACCACATTTAAAAGGAGAGAACAGGGCCATGGATAAGTTCGTAGAACATTGGGTAAGCAACATAATTGCAGGTGCTGGTAAAGAAAACGTAGATGTAACGAGGGTATTGAGCAACCCAGGTACGGCAGCTCAATCGTCCATTTTTCTATTATTTATGGGATATGTCTAGCACGATTCGTCTCGTCGAGTTGTTTGACCACAATCGCGTCAATGCTCTCGAACAGCGTCACTAATTTTGCGGAGGGAAGAATAAGGATCGCTGGTTTGTCCGCGACCAACTCGGACGAAGCCCCAGAACCGGCCGATATTGGCCCGACGTTGGAATTTGCGAAAATCCTCTCTGATTCAGGTTATGAATTCACTGGAGACCTGGCAGCAGAACTGTATACTGGGATATTCTTACTTGGATATGTCATCCGTGATCAAGAAGAAGTATCGGGCGAGAAATGGGTGGGAGAGGCAAAGACGCTGTGGACTTCTTGGATCTTACATGAAGGTGACGCACGAGCGGAGATGAAAGATGTGGTCGGTAGTCTCGTGAAAGAGAAATTGAAAGTTGTCATTGCCGACGAAAAAGTGGAAGCAAGGTGAGCAAGCAAGCCAGTTCGTTGTATTTTCTCGCTCGTGACACCAATCTATCACCCAGACCCGAATACATCATCCGATGCATCACTCCCTCGCCTCCAGGTACCCGTATTGACCCTCTAGTAGACATTCTTCCATCGCGTGAAGAATTCGATACCATGCTAAATTCCTCCTCTCTTCCTTCTTCTGCGAGCTCTGCAAGCTTGGCGCTCCTCGACTCCACGCTCCCGACCTCGACAAACGTCCTTGTACCTAACTCGACGTGCAGAAAGTATGCACGCACCGTCTCCGCACTACTTGCTCACCTCGCTGTTTCGCGTACTGTCGCACGGTCAAAGCTCTGGGCACTGCGCCATATCCTCGTTCTCGGTTTCTACGCGAACGAATACCTCCGCGTGGACGACATACGGGATGGTCTCGTGACAGTTGATGTTACCAGAGACCATCTCGAGGATGTTGTGGACAGGGTAAAATCGCTGACCACGTATCTCTTGGGATGTATAGAAGATGGCATACATGCCAGAACCGTGGATGCGCTCATGATCAAGAGTTCTGCGGTTATTTCAGACGAATGGGATTTGGCATCGTTTGTCAGTTCGCTCGTTCGTCGTGCCAAAGAGAAAGACAATGTCAGGGACGCAGTAGTGCTTGGCATCGTGTTGCAACACTTGTTCACCGATGCCACCAGGGACGACCTTGACCTGTGGTTGGCTCTCGCGAGAAAACTGGAAAAGACAGGCGAGCGTCTCTGTTCGTTTACATATGAAGACTTTGTTTATTGAACTATCTTCCATTTATTAGCTCCCCAAACTGCTATCACTATATTGGCATCTATTACTATGTATGCGCCGGAACTTCCCAAGCTCGACAGGTATAGGAATGAATTAGCCGCTTCGCTGGTTGGCGTTCGTCCTGAGGCAGCAGCTACGACCGGCCTCGTCACCCTTCGACTATTGGTTGCCACGGCCCCAGACCCTAACTCCGACGTCGTTTTTCTCCCACAACAGCGTGCCGTGAACCTCATGAAAGCATGTCAGGCATGGGTTGCTGCCGACGAAGACGGGAGGGACGCTGTTGACGAGGACGTAGAAAGCGCTATGACACTTATATTTTTCCATCTGGCGCCGATCCTACAGAATGTCCCCGGGTCGCACTGGGATTTCATCTGGGACGTGGTTGAGAACAACTTAGAGGTACGTCGTGCTCTGATTCCACCGCGAATGACAAGCGATAACATTGCGCAGAACTGCTCCCTGGACGACAGCGCCACGCTGACAACTCTTGGCAGGACTTTGAAGCTCGTGATTGCCATTGACGACCTAGCATCTACAAACAAGCCTCTTCGCGTGAAATGGGAAGAGAGGAAAGCGGCTGTGTTGGGTCTTATCAGGGATGCTCTGGTAGTTAACACGCGTGAGTTGGTTCGTATCGCGATATGGTTCAGGTATCGACGGCCCTACAGTCACAATGCCCTACTCTGAGCCTCGTACGTTATGTCGAGAGCTGGCATTGACAGCAATCCAGGACATACCATCTACGATGATGACCGAGAAAACTTTACCAAGCGTAAGGATGTATGACTTTTCAGTCTCCTGCATTGACAGAAATGTTGCAGATGTGTCACTTGCTTGGAGATCCGTCCCGAGAAGTACAGCGGATAGGCTATCATCTACTCCACAACGCTGCTCTAAAGCGAACAGAACACTATGTGATCGAGGCGGGCGTCGATACGGAGGACGTGATCAAGTCAGAGTTACCCTCTGAGCTGCTCGTCATACTGCAGCAAAGCCTTAGCCCAGGGGAGGTACTTGACTTAGACAAACAGTCAATTTCTCGCAACAAGGAAATATCTGGATTCCTGCTTGCGTGGATGATCACATTCGACTTGTTTATCGATGCGGTGCGTATATGCTCTCGGTGGTGCGGTAAGCGTCCAATTTTGACCTTGTGGCGTAGTCGATGAAAGTTCGTTTGGGTTATTTCAATCACATGCGGAGCCTCGATGTTATATCTCAATACTTCATCCCGAACATTTTCGACGTTCTCGGTTTATTCAACGGTGGAAAGCGAGGATTCAAGTTGGATGTGTGGGCTGTGGAAGAATTCTACCTGGAAAGTATGTGTGGATCTTGTCTTAGTTGACACGAAAGTTCATACAACCGTCTGGACAGCTTTCGAACCAGAAAGCCCGTTGAGCTTGCAGCTGCTAGCCGCGCACCTATATCATCGGGCTCTTCTCACTGTCCCTGCCCTGATCCGTTCATGGATCTCGGACTGTACCGACAAACAGCTGCTGGCACGCATCGTCGACTATACATCATCATACTTTTCGCCCGGTATCATCAAAGCTGAACTGGCCCAAGTGCGACAGCCCGATGCCTCGTCTGAGCTGTTGACGACGGAAAATTTGACTGTCAAAGTTTCCCCTGCGTCTGGCGAAGTGACAGCCTCGTACATGGTCGACGAGCAACCCCTCGAGCTCTCCATCCGGATGCCCAGTGACTGGCCTCTGCATAGGCTCGAGGTGAGAGACACCAAGATGGTGGGCGTCTCGGAAGACAAGTGGCGAGCCTGGGTGCTCGGGGTACAACAAGTCGTGTGGCAGCAGGTGAGCTCGACGATTGCATTGAGACACCTAGTTTCACCATTTTTCGAAAAGAATGGCCGCATTGTCGATGGCCTGACGCTGTTTACCAAGAACGTGACTCTCCACTTTTCTGGGCAAGTAGAGTGTGCAATATGTTACTCGTATGGGTTTCTTCTCCTCGGCTTGCTGCCTTCGTTTATCCTAGTTTTTTCTTTCCGCAGCATCATCAGCGTGATGGACGCTAGTCTACCCCAGAAGCCCTGCAAGACATGCAAGAACCGATTCCACGCTAGTTGTCTGTACAAGGCGAGTTGGTTTCGTTTGACATCTCTAATCCTAATTTTGACGATGAATGTGTATATAAATAGTGGTTCAAAAGCAGCCATTCGTCGAGTTGTCCCCTCTGCCGGTCGGACATTCTGTAAGGCATCCCGAATTAGTTGAAGGACTGGTTCCCAATCACATGTAACACTACAATTAGAAACACGGTATGTTCATTTAAAATTGTCGTCGTAACTTCTTTCTTCCGAGATTCGGAGGCACCAGAGTGCCATCTCTAAAAGTGCGACAATGGGAGTGGGATTGAGAGCGAAGGGTGAGTGGAACGAGCTTCCAGGGTTGACGTTGCGCGATTGCAATGCACCCACTCCTGATGACTGCGGAGTATGTCCCGACTTGACCGGGTGGCAGCTGGAGAGATTCGAAAGATTGAGAGTAAACCTTATTAATATGACACTACATGCTGACATATTCTAGGGTGTATATCGCAGGTGAACATTTAGCTCCGAAAATGACATGTCGAACGATTCATCGTGGTCCGAGTCTATCTGAAACATCGAACCAGTGTCACAGCAGATTTTCGCGCACAAGAAGAATGGCATTTCCGGAATGTCCATTTCCATTCGATCTTTTTATTTGATCACAGGTTCCCCCATTGGCAGGAGACTCAACCTGTCACTGACAGTATGTAAATGGAACGGCGGGGATGTCTGACCCGCCCGCCTGTCTATGGGGGCATTCTCGCAGTGTGTAAACCCTCATTGCAATTTGTCGTGTCCTGTGCGCACACGATCATCTGCAAGTTTTGTTCGCTCCCCAAGTACGAGAAGGAAGTATGCGAGTACGTATCGCTTATCATCTCTGATTAATATATAGGCTTTCCAGAGCTCCAAGACCAAGGTCAGTTTGCTGATGATATGACTGGAGGGCATTCCATGGTAGCGTGGAGGGGGGAGTGCTCGTCGGTGACGTTTTCGAGTCACATTTACTTTCCGTTTCACTCTTTTTCGTTGACGGCCTTTTGTGCCTAACGATATTCTGAAGCGGGACTTTTATTGACACTCCGCAGATAGGATAGACTCCCGGTAACTGATATTTAATACGAGGTAATGAGTGGACTATTCGCGAGCAAAGGGAATCTGGAAATGGGAGAGGAGAGCTCTCACCCCATTCTCGGCCCCTTGACCTTCAGCGTTGATGATGAAATGTATATGCATCCTGTGGGCCTTTGGTAGGATTCAAGGTTGACCTGAATCCGGGGAACAAGCCGGGTGCCTCTAGGGAGACCAAAGGAGACGACGCCGGCTAGCCTCGCCGTTGGGTGTCTGGATGTTTATAGAGGAGAGGGGGAGGAGGACCCCGGGAAACTCGCACAAGCGGGGGAGGACAAGCTCGGAGAGCATAGCGAGAAATTTGTACATATGGGGATCCTTGATGTTGACCTTGACGCCTCCAGGGAGGCCTAAGCGGACCCAGACTGAGACAAATCTTTTGCTGCGGACGATCTGCACGCCTTTGGGACGAGTGACGGCTGCCGCCCTAGTTGGTCTCTCTGGAGATGGCACGGAAGGAAGCGATGGCATTGAGGACGCTGCGGTTTGTGATGGCGTATTTGAGTACGGTGTGGAGAATGATGCGTTCAAGGCGGACGACGTTGTCTGGGGTGGGGTGGTGCGGTTTTCTTGCTGAAGCGGTCGCCGCTGACGGGGGTATTGAGACGGTTTTTGGTATAGGGGGTCGAAGCGGAGGCGGATGTCGTGGGG
>JBBPTO010000422.1:0-30917 GCA_038094155.1 Pulveroboletus cf. aberrans
GAATTGCATGGAATGCAATGGAAACAGATGATGAGTTATGGTATTATAGTCACCAATGAGAAGAAAAGAACAGCCAGATTGGGACTTATACTCATGCATATGTAAGTGATAAGACAAAGGAAAAAGTGTAGTGTTCAGGATAAATCCTAACACTAACCTTGGTCTGACTTTCTTACCAAGTTGGGCTGAGGTCAGTCCTCACAGCTGACTTTGAAATTGGGCATTATTGTTTATATGTAAAAAAATCCCTTGTTTTTTTTTTTTTTTTTTTTTTTTTTTTTTTTTTTTTTTTTTTTTTTTTTTTTTTTTTTTCACTTGGTCACTTTGCACTGCAGAGGTCTATGTGAGTAATGTTAGTGTAATGTAATGTAGTATAGTAGCATAGTAATCTAAATGTACCATTTGCACTCTCACATCTAAGTTCAAGTCTAATTCAGTGGTAAGTCTCTAGCTGCTATAATATATTCTTATCACATAAGTGCATAATATAATTGATCTATATGGACTAGTATGTCCAAGTCGATCAAAGCCTACTATAGGCTTGACAGTGTCTTCATTGTCTTTCAAGTAGCTGCAAACATCATGTTTGCAGACAATATTTAATTCAGACACATTAGTGATAACACTTCAGCAACTTCATTACAATCATGGGGTGATTAGATCCACCCAGGTGCATACACCAGCAATTTTCAAATTTCTTGTGGTTGATTATTAAGTGAAGTCTTTTTGGTGTAGGATCTTGGCAATGTAGTATTTTTGTCTTCCAAGTACCATCACAAACTCTGCCATGTTGCAGCAATCACACACCACCAGGTGCAGGTACATGTCCTCACCATAATCACAGTCTCAGACTAATTTGATCTGACAAGGTATATTTCTTAGTCCTCTCTCTGATCTTCTAACCTTTGATAGATTCCTCACACCCTACTTTGTTGTCTTGTTTATCATTATGCTGGTATGCTTTGCCTGTGTGCCCACCATCCTGCCTCCAAGTCCCTGGTTCTTTGTCACCTCCTCCAGTGATATGTTCTAGGTCATCTCATTACCTGAATTACAAGAAAGATAGGTCAATGAGCTTTGTTAGTAGTCAAATGCATGGGTTCTTTTTCTATCCTGAAATGTTTGTCATTGTCATTGGTCACAAAGTTCTTTCTGTTATCTAATGTTGACAGCATTGGAAGTGACACCACCATTCAAATGCAGTCCATGCCACTCCCAGAGCACAAATATTGAATCTCCAGACCAACCTTCATTTCCCACAAAACAGAGTAGGTCACTCATATCAATCTCTCACTACCTCTTGACCATCCCACAGATATTGCATCTAGTAAAGAAAGTGACAAACACCCTTTCTGCAATTGCTTTGTTGGATGCTACCTGTTGTCTAGTAAACTGGGGGTTGCATCAGATTTTTGCTCCCCTCATCTCACTCATAAATGATCTCCCAGTCCCTCTGGCACTCTAATAGCCCCTTGAGCGCCTCTTGGTGGCCCCCTCATACATATCATGTAACAAAGGCTAAGTCTGTAGACAAATATGATGTACAATCTTATCCCTAGGACTTATTCAGGATATGTATTCCTGCTATACTCAATCTTGGATTACATGACTGAGTTATAATTTGGGCTTTACTCTATTTTGCAAACATATAGACTACCACATTTTAATTCTGGACCAATGACATAATTGAGATCTTTTTCAGCCTGAGGCTTGTTCACATATCAGACCTCAGATCATTGTCTTGGATAAATTCAATGAATCAAATATATAGGTTGTATGGCACATTCAAAGGGTTGTACAAAGTAGATCTGAATCAAGCTGCAATGCTGCCCATCTCAGCAGTTTTGTTTCTTTTCTAGTCGCTTGTATTTTTCCTGGCTTTCCAGTCCATGATGCAATGCAGGTCACAGCGAAACACGATGCCTCCATAACAATCCAATCTGCTACTTATCAACTTTCTCAGGGAAATCTCATCAATTTGGACAACTATGGCGGTAAGGTATATTAAAATTTCCACTCCAATGTTACCAGCTGGCATGTCATCAACTCCTGTCAGCCAACCGGGAACTTTTTTCGTGTTTGAAGTCCTGCAGGGTATTATTACATGCTCTGATTCCGTGTTTCCACCCTTCAATGTGAATCACAGACCCTGTCATAGGCCCTCTGCTTCGCGTCCGGCTCATAACATTTGCCTGGCGCTTCCACCTCTTTCAGCACAAATACACCCCCCACGCCCACATATTCATTAATGATTTCACATCATACCTTACGATCCTTCGGCATGGAACATGCGCGCCACATCATCAAGAAAACATAATCTTTTTCAAAATGGTTTAATGTTCATCCTTATTCTTGGAGTGATCAACCTTGAAAGAAAAGCTCACCCTCGGTTGTCGGATATTGGAGAAAGTAGCGCAGCTTGGAGAGAATAGTGGTGCTTTCGATATGAATATCAGCGCATTGTGTTCAGCCCATCTGGACCATCAAATCTGCAACGAGATAGTGACAGCTGTAGTGCTGCCAAGCAGCGTGCTGTTTGGAAGAAGTAATGCGAGCAATTCTTCTGCAATTGGATCCTCTATATTTAGGACAGTCCCTAGTCGAGACATGCTCCATTCGACGAGTTATGACATTGCGGAGGTCAGCCTGTCATTTCGTTGCAGCGCATTCATGTACGTATGAGGGAGTGCCAAGGCAATGTTACCATATATGTGCTGGAGGACGACAACCATGGCAGACCATTGCCATTCAGATCGTGACATGCCAAGGTTCTAACTTTACTGCAAGGCGTGAAAATTAGTGTGCCCCATCAAACCCACTACCTAAAGGCAGCGGAAACTTTAATTTCAGCTCAGTTCAATATTTTCGCAAGTATTTCAATAGCCACCAATGGCAACTTTTAAGCATGTCCGACATGTCTAGGCCACTGCTGAGAGCTCGCGGCACTCGTAACCCGTCGAGTAAAGACTAAAGATGCATGATGCTCGAAAGCTGAAAGCAATACTTAAATAGTGAAATGAAGCGTCAAGAGAGAGGATCGGGAAGGAATGGATCTATGATATTCAGTGAAACCAGAACAAGCAGCTGCTACGGTGGTATACTACTACTTGACTGAGTGTTACGGGTGCATAAAATTCTATTACAGAATAAACCTCAGACGACAGAAATAGCTCCCATCGAGTTTTAAACGGAACAAGGGATGCTGCTGGGTTGCTGGCAGGAATCCTTTTTTTCCCCACTCCACTTATCCACGACAACGCATATCGCATGTACCTCCGTTCCTATGCACTTTTTGCCCTTGCTGCCATTGGTGCAGTTACTGCCTTCAAGTTCAAGTTTAAGTTCAAGCTCCCGGGCCGAACCAAGCGGCCCATGACAACTTCAGTGCCAGTGTTGTTGGATTTCGACTACTTGTGGCAGACCTGCAATAAACTGACGCCCGGCCCGCGAGTAAATGCTCTTCCCTATTGCTGTGCCATCAGTGGCCGAGCAGATCCAGCGATGTCATGGCTAACGTTTACAGTGAGATTCTCCCATCCTTCACATTACAGTTAATTACAGTGCATGCAGGAGTGGAATCGTTGCCTTCCAATTCCTATCAACAAGGACTTCTCCCGCCCACTGTGCGACAATGGCCAAATGTTCATGTGTTGCATAGTACGGGTGAGTGATAATCACACGAGTGAAATTGTGTGGCCATTGATCCTAACCCCATGCAACGCCAGTTCAACGGAGTCAATGATCGCAAGCATTACTGCAAACCTGTAATACTACTTCCGGATAGAAAAAGTGTAGTACCACAGATTCAGTGACGCCTTGTTGGATTCAGCCAGCGTACGCACAACCGTGCGCTTTGTTTCTTGTTCGTATGCCTTCTCTCTTTTGTTCTTGTGATTATGAAATCGCCGGCGATTATAAAAGTCCTTTGTTCCACAATACAATGTGGTATGTTTTATACTGTGCTTGGCCCAGTCTTAGGCCAAGCATGCATTTTTTCATCTCACTTTGCTCGCGTTTAGAGGCCACAAGCCTCACAAGTATTTAGAGTCCTTACCTTTCGGCCACTCAGTCCGTTGATCTATTACACGTGACTGAGGTGTGCCTTTTTTTCCTTGTTTCATGTAACCTATTAGAGACTCACAGTATGTAGTTAGCTTCGTCTTAACAGACCAGAGCTACATGTTATGATCATATACTGTTCACCTGATTGGATGGATCTATCATTCATCTAGTAGACTCTTCAGTATCAATAAATTTGAATATTAGAGAAGGTAATGATTAACCAGATAATGCCCAGGCACTGATCCACCCTGCAATCCTTAAGTTGTATTGTAAAATAGAACCAACAACAATAGAGGAAACCTTACAGATTGAGTGGTAGAGCTACTGGTGTATATTCAGCAGGTCCTGCATTTAAACCCCACCCTGGATACTTTTCTTAACACCATTTCTAAAAGCCTTGGAGTGGTGAAAACAACTGAAGGAGTTTCATGACAGAGGGTAAACTAAATACCAATGGAGGGTGGCATGATTGTCCCTTCTTCAATAATCTCTGGCTTTCTCCCACCAAAATGACTCAGGTTATGTGGTTACCTATCAAAGTGAAACAAGGAAATGATAGACAGTGTATTGAAAGGAACAGAAGTGACAAAGGAGATGTAGAAGATGTCAAATGGAATGTATAAATAGCACAGTACCTGAAGAGTCTGATGAGTATTGGTTTGGTCTAAGGACACCCCACCCTGGACGGAGCAAGGTTAAAGATAATGGGGTTTTGTATGAATGTAAATAACCCTATCCTGCACAGGAATATACTAAATAATTTTTTCTCCCTTTTTCATGAAATCATCTCAGAGATAGTAGTAATTTTGCTGGATGTACTTGATTCAAGTGTGAAACTGTGAATCATGGGATAGGAAGATGGTGGCTTAGCTGTCACAATGTAAGATGGTAGACACCTTCTGCAGACATTCAAGTTCTCTGAAGAAGCTTCAAAGCCAGGCAAGATGTTCTTTGATGGCAGTAAATCCAATATACTCTACCTCTGTGGTGAAGATCACCACATTCTTTGCAGCCTGCTCAATCAAAAGTTGGCTCCTTGAATGATAAGAAATATATAACCAGATATTGACTGTGAGTTGTGTAAGTTCTGTGATTATCCAGCATCAGAGTATTTATGGAGATCTGTGTTCTCTGTTGCTCAGATGTATTTGAGAAAGCCTTTCAGGAACTTGCATTTGGGGCTGCACTGAACCTACTCAGTACTTCATGGAGAATGCCAGGTCTTGCTCTGCCTTGGGCGTAATATATATGGAGAATCTAATGACAATGAGATAGGATATTTTCTTTCCATTTATTATGGACTTCAGAATGGTGCAGTCATAATTTAAATTGAAGGCATACAGAAACATTCTGTGTAATGTAGGTATCCAGACTGGGTCAGATCTGTATGTGCATGTTTATTCTAAGAATCTTTTGATGTATTGTGATTGTAACAAGGAGATGGTCTGGAATGATATGGAGCTCTGACATTACATGGCATGCTTAGCCTACAAAATCCTACTTTGTACAATGCTCTGAAGGAGAAGAAGACCTACCCAAAGCTGTTCAAAGCACTTTTTTGCAGGTCTCCAATGTTGCTGATCACATCTGTGCCACATGTTCTATAGGAACCTCCTGTTATATTTCAGAATTCAACTGAGTTAACTTCAACCTCCAGAACCCAACTCCGCATATCTCTCCAGTGATCCCTCACCAATCATGCAACCCAATTCCTCCATACATCTCTTAAATTTCCTTGCATACTTTCTTTTTTCTTTATTTAGACTAGTGTCACTCCTCTGTTCTCTCTGACCCTGTACAGCACAACTCTGATTATAACTTCTCTGACTCTATCTTACCCATTTAAATAGCTTCTGACTATCCTTCACATATATACTATAACTCTGTATATAGATAACTTTAGCCTGAATATCATTTTAGACTCTTTTCTCTAATCTCACTCTGGATTATCCAATGCATCTTCAACCAAGAAGGCCATGACAGCGAAGAGATATGACACACAAGTCATGTGTCAAGCCTTTATCCCTCCATATGTGATCCTCTGGATTTCTGGCCATCTCTGGCCATTCATTTCCCCTTGACCTCTAATCACCAACTGGAGTCTAAGTGAAGGAGATCCAGTCTTAACAGTATATTCAGGCTTTTATCTGTACTGTCACTACTCTGACTATGGCCCCTCATGCCCACATTGAGATTTCCATCTCAAAGTCTTTTTCTCTAGGCCTTAAATCAGAATATCTTCATCACTCAAGGTGTCTCTGTGACAACTCCAGTTTCTTCAGGAATGTCCAGCTGAAAGATAGGCCTGTGGACCATCTGACATTACCCTCAGGGGTTGCATTACTTTCTGACCCTTCCATACCTCCATTTCAGTGCATCCATTCATTCACTTATGACCAGTACCATTACTCTCAGCTCATTTCACCATCCATTTGAAGATATGCCAATCTTCTCACAACTCTGACCCTATCTCCTAACCTCTAATCTCCCTGATGTATCTGAACTCTGTTATGATCGATCCCTTTTTCTTCCTTATCACTTATATACACATGGGTATAAGTTCAAATCCAGACATTTATTTCTTTTCGTTGCTGACTATGATACCATAACATTCCATCTGTTTCCATTTCATTCCATGCAATTCCAGTCGCCTTGTCAGCGACTCCATCTCTACTTGCCCTAAATCTCCTCTATGCTGATATAGACCCAGCCATCCTGTACTTATATTTCTCAAGCTAGACCTTCCCTTCATGTATCTCAATACACTGGGTCTTTGCCCCACCTCTCATCCTAGCTCCTAGTCCCTCATCAGAAAGCTCCTTGCTCTTTGAGACATTGTAGTGCTCCTGAGGCTACACTATTCTAAGGGAACCTCTTGTTCACCTTGAGATGTTAGATATTTGAGAAAGTCTTCTCTTTAACATTAGATCATTGAGACAGAACAAGCAGAAAGCCTTGTTCTTCTAGAACTCTAATACTTCATCCTCATAGAATGGCTTGCCCTGCTCTCTCTTGTCCTTAGTATTCTAGACCCTCTTTAGAGGCTATGCCTATCTCTACCCGAGGTAGTCATAACAAACTCCTGAACTCTACACCTCTGATGTCCACCTCCTCAACTCCACTTTCTCATCTCAGGAATACCAACTCTGATGCCTCATGCATACCCTTGTTGGATTTCAGATACATTATAGACTGAATGCTGACTCCTCTGATGTGATTCCAGTTTCTGAAATTGAGCTCCAAGCTCACCTTGGCCTAACCAGCCATCTCTCCACAAGACCACCCTTCTCAGTTCCCCTCAAAATTCCCCAGACTTCACATCTGACCCTCTGACTTGTGTTTGCTCCATGCAATACTGGCACTCCATTCCTTCTTTCTTACCTTCAACATCATGCCCAATTCACTCTGTGTGCCTCCAGTGTTCTGGTTACACACTGCACCCCCAGATCATTCTTTACTTCATCCTCAAACCTGCAGTTCCCCCTCTGTTTGTGTGTGCTCTACTGTTATGACTGACCTATATGAGGGCAGGTGTAGAACCTTTGAAGCTACAGATTAAACTGTGAATGAAGTGGCGATTGTGCTTGACAATTGCAAGAAGTCTATGAGGGGTCTGCCTACTACCAAGGACAGATGATGATGGAACTACTGAGTTAATGGTGGACAAGGAGTCTGCTTACTAATGAAGACAGATAATGAGGGGGACTACCGAGTTAATGGTGGATGAGGAGTTCAGTGGCTTACAGCAACAAACAACAAGGACTTCCCACTTAAGGGTGAACAATGAGGAGACCTCCCACTTAAGGATGGTTCACAGCAGTGAAGAGCAAGAAGGTATTAAGGCTACTCTTGGGCCTGTGTCATAGAGTGGGAACACTGATGTATTCCAGTGGCAATGATACAAGGTAGAAGATAAAAGGTGAAATGTAAGACTAGACTAAGGTTTACATGAGTGTCAATGTGAGTTTATATATACATAAGGGAGTTCAGGGCAGGTATAGAATGTAAAGGAATATGATGGAAGGAATTGCTGACAGAGAAAGTGGAGTGAAATCACATGAAATGCGATGGAAGTGGACAATGAGTGATATTATTGTAGTCAGCAATGAAAAGAAAAGAACATCCAAGTTGGGACTTATACCCATGCATATGTAAGTGATAAGTGAAGAAAATGTAGTCCAGGATAAATTGTAACATTACCTCCTTAGTAGCATTGAAGTCACTGTACTTCGAAAGTCACTATATTCTCTGTAGAGTTCTCCAGTCATGTTTGACATGGCAGCATTGTTGAATGGAAAATCATCTTCTCTCTCATCCAGAGAAGGGGCCTCATTGATGGTCATCTGTAAGGATGAGTGACAGTGTCTGGGGGTGAACTGAACAGTTTGACAAGCATGTTGGTATGTAGGGCTCAATGGCAGAGTTCCTCTGGATGATGATGAGGATGAGTGATGGGATGTGGGAGAGGAAGAGAAAGAGGGCCAAGGAGTAGGGCATCAGAGAGGGCATTCCTGTTGGTTGTGACTGGAAGTCCATTGAAGCCATGTGGGGCACTGATACTCCGGGCATCGGTCAGGAAAGTGCCCTAGGCAGTGGCACTAAAAGCACCCATGTTCTTGTTGTGATGAAGCTCTGCCTGGTTGATCAGAGCAATAACCTCTTCCTTGAGAGGGGACAAGGATGCAGACAGGGTGGACGAAGTGGCAGTGATGATGGTGGTAGCAGCTGGAGTGGGAGTGGGGGTAGGGATGGGCACTGGTAGAGGTTTCGTGTGTTGAGCATTGGTTTCAGTGAGGTAATGATCAAGGTTTGCCAGGAATTCCCCTAGCTCTAACTGGTGGGTGAGAATATCAAGCTTGAGGCTGCCTTCACCCAAGATGATGGTGGTGGTAGGGTGATTCAAGAAGTTAAGGTGGCCAATCTGCCACAAGAGATGAACAAGACAATAGAGGGTGGAGCCCATGTTGAAGTGGGCACTAATAGGGATGGCCATGCACCTGTCATAGATGCAATCATTGTACTTAGCAATATAGGGATGTGGAATGGTGGTAAATCTGAGTCAGTAAGCATGGATAGGGAGATTTACCACAAGGATGGGGTGTGAGGGAGGAGGCCTAGGGATTTCTATGAGGGGAGCATGGAATGGGGAGTCAGGGGACAGGCTGTTCCAGCTGGCATCTGCAAAGGTAGGGGAATGGAGATGGTTTTCATCAGTAGGTTCGACAAAGGTAGAGGTCTCAGAGAGGGTCTCTTCTAAGGTGGAGATGGTGGATAGGGAGTCAATGATGGAAATGGGGTTTTCTTCAACATCATTGGCAGTGAAGGCAACATTGCAGAGAGGGGATGTGGTCATGTTGTAGTGGTGAAGTTGAGGGAAAAGCAGATGGGTGATGGTTCTTCTATTCTGCCAGAGCAGACTTGGAATGCTTTAGGCTCTGCTCAGGTTCCCAAGAATCTTCCTTGGCTGTATAGTCCTTCCATAAGATCAGGAAGTGGCAGTTAGATGGGGTTCCTTTGTGATGTAACATCTTATCGATCTCATATTCTTCCTTCCTGTCTACAAGTTCTGGGGGTGGTCTTGTGAAATTTGGGCCATGCATGTTGTTTTCATAACAGAGTGATAAGAGAGAAGCATGAAAGACTGGGTGGATCTTCCAGGTGGATGGGAGCTTTAGATGGTATGTAATCAGAGATAGGACTCCTATAATAGGAAAGGATCCTTTCTGTTTTGGAGCAATCTTAGGGTTAACAATGTTTCATTTCAGGTTGGAACTTGGACATGGTGCATTGTTCCATAGTCTGGCAAGTGAGTTCATGAGCAGTGAGGGGTTTATTGTGAGATGTGGTGAGGGACTTAAGGTGATCTTTGACCACAGGGACCTTGATCTCAGGGACAATAGAAGGCAGGGCATGGAGTTCATAGCCCATTATCAGGTAGAATGGAGACTTTCCTATACAGAATGGGGATGGTGGTTGTGCGCAAACTCTGCATGAGTGAGAAGTTCATGCCATGAGGACAGGTTATTGCCACAGAAGATCTGAAGATAGGTTTCGATCTCCTGGTTGATGCGTTCAGTTTTCCCATCTGTCTGGGGGTGGTGGGTGGTGGAGAGGGTGAGGTCATAGTTCAAGAGCTTTCCAAGCTATTTAGTGAAGGAAGAGGTAAACTGTGAACCTTTTTCAGAGATGATTTTGTCATAGAGACCAAAACAGTGGTAGACTTTGTGAAGAAAAAGGGTAGCAATACCCTTGGTGGTGGCAGTTTTCAAGGTGGGGCATAGAATTACCCCCTTGGTAAGCCCATGGTCAATCACAACCAAAAGGGAATCAAAGCCTGCAGCAGTGTTGGGGAGATCAGTGGTCAGATTCCAAGAGATCTGCTGGAATGGGTGGGTGGTGAAAGAACAAATGGGGGTAAGTGAAGGTGCAGTGGGGTGTGTGTTGGCCTTGTTGGCCTGACAAGTAGTGCAGCCCTCAATGTATTTATGAACATGGTGGGCAAGGCCTGGCCACTAGAATTCAGAGGAGACCAGTTGACAGGTCTTAAGGTAGCTAGGGTGATCAGCGGTCTCATGGTCATGACAATGAAGGAGGATCTTTTGATAAAGGTCAGCAGTGGTGACATAGATATGGTTCTTGTAAAGAAGGACACCATTATGATGTTGCCAGTCAGAGAGATGGGCAAAGAGAGAGGAGGCTACATCATTGGCAATAGATTGGAGAGTGTAAGAACTAGGGAATTCGACTCAGAAGCATTCTAAATAAGAGAGGTGAGGGATGAGTCAATAAGTTGAACAAACATTGATGGTGGAAGGAGTATAGTAGACTCATTGTCAGGATCGGATGACGGATAAAGGTCAGGACAATGTGATAGGGGATCAGGGATGGCAAGGAGCCTGCTGGGAATGTGGCGAAGTTTCAGATCATAGTCTGCAAGGTCAGGAAGCCACCTGGCTTGGCAGCAGTTCAGGTGTTGGGTGGTGCTGAAGTACATAAGGTTCTTATGGTCTGTAAAGACCTGGATGGGGAAGAATGTGCCATGGAGGTATTGATGCCATCCTTTGGGGGCATGGAGAATTGCTAGAAGCTCATGATCATAGATATTATAATTTCTTTCAGCAGAGGAAAATGAGGAAGACAGGTAGGAGCAGGGGTGCCAATCAACATTGGCATCAGTTTGGAGGAGGACTACACCAGATGAATACTTGGAAGCATCGGTGGCAATGGCAAAGGGATGAGTGGAGTCAGGGAGTTGGAGGACAGGCTTGAACAGGAAGAGGTCCTTCAATTGGAAGAAGGCCATGTTGCACTCTGGTGTCCAGTTCAAAGTGAGGTTCTTCTTGGTGAGATCAAAAAGAGGGCAAGCAATGGAGGAGTAATTGGGGATGAACCAGTGGTAGAAGTTGGCAAAGCCCAGAAAGGACCATACCTCTTTGAGAGAGGTGGAAGTTAGCCAGGATGCAATCCCATCAAGTTTGACAGGGTCCATGGTGACCTGTCCATATTTGACAATGAGGCCAAGATATTCTACTTTGGTGGTAGCAAACATGCACTTCTCCAGCTTCAGGTGGAGATCTAACTCCTTCATATGCTCGAGGACTTGGCAGGTGTGTTCAGTGGGGGTTGCCTCATCAGGAGAGGCGATCAAGTGATCGTCCATGTAGATGATGAGCCAGCCTTCTGTGATCATGTCACAGAAGGAGTCATTAATAAACCATTGGAATGTGGCAGGGGAGTTGGATAGACCAAAGAACATGATGGTGGGTTCAAAGAGTCCCTTGTGAGTAATATTTCCACTGGTGTCCATCTTTGATGCAGACATTGTTGTATTCCCAGTGGACATCGAACTTAGTAAACACTTTAGCATCCTTGAGTTTATCAATGAGGTTGGAGATGAGTGGGAGGGGGTAAGCATCATGGATTGTGTGCTCGTTGACATAGTGGTAGTCTTGGAATGGATGGAGTTTCCCATCCTTCTTTTTGACAAAGAAGAAGGGGAAGGCTTGAGGAGAGTTTGAAGGACAGATCTTTCTGGCCTTAAGGTTCTCTTCCAGGAAGTCTTCTGTGGCTTTGCATTCATCACAGGACAAGGGATAGATTCTCCCTATTTTAGGGACAAAGGTTTCATCAAAGTTGATCTCATGGTCATAGGGTCTTGAGGGGGGTATGTGGTCAGTGGCTTCCTTGGAGAGCACTTCTTTGAAGTTCTCCTTCAGAAGGATGATGGGAGTTTTTTTGGGGTAGCAGCAGCAGCAAGTTCAGTTGCAGTGCTGACTTGAGCAATGATATTAAAGTTGTGGATGTTGTATGCTTTGTGAAGATGGTTGGTGGATGTTCCATGTTGATAGTGGTAGTCCTGGACTCAGGCAATGGTGAAGTCAGTATCCATGGCTTGTTGCCAATAGTTCCAAAGGCATCCATTGAAGACTTCATGGACCATGTGATGACAAGGAGGTCTTGGGGTATGTTGAGCAAGGTGGTCATAGTGGCATTTGATATTGGTGGAGAAGCTCTCATACAGAGCTTTGGACTTGTCCTTAGATTCAGGAATATTGAGGGTGCGGGTTTCCCAGTTGATCACCAAGTTTGTCTTGGTTAGCCAAGGCATGCCAAGAAGGACATTGGAGTTGCCACAGTTCATGATGTAGAACTCAGCACGTTGAGCTATTCCTTCAATGTTAGTGAAGAGATTACAAGTGAAGCACACAGACCCTCCTTGATTGATGGAAGCATCTGCATTATGAATGGGAATTGGAGTGGATAAATGAGTGGTGGGGAGGTGGTGCTTCCTGATGAAGCCCCAGTTAATGCAGTTGATGTCTGCACCACTGTCTATGATTGTGAAGGTGTCAACAGCTTTCATTGAGCGCAAAGGATCAATGAGTTGAATGGGGATTCTCATCAATTGCTTGTCTTTGGAGTTTACAACTACATTGGCACTAAATGAAGAAGGGAAGTCATGCGCCATTGTAGGGAACAGTAGTTCCCTGTCCTCATATCTGGCATATCCAGCATATCCTGTACGATCTGGTTCTCATATCCAATCCAATCTGTCCTTGTCCATTATCTGTTGGTAAGTCAAACCTTTATTTTACTACACTGGACACTTTCATTTGTACATCCAATCAATCTGGTTCTGTCCATCTGATCACTGGATATGTCGATCTGATGATCCATGTTTCAATCTGGTCATGCTCTTTACATGTATTTAGAGTCTTGGGTGTGCCCAGACCATAAAAGTTGTGTTTCACACAGAGCACAATATCATCTATCAATCTATCATCTATCTATCTGCCATCTATTTTCCATCTATCTTGAGTTCAGTTCTTTGTCATCTTCAGTGATCCAGCCATGTTTCTGATCATCAATCCATTTCACCTCCTGTAAGTCCTGTGGTTCTCTTCTGTGGAGCTCTACTCTATGAATTTCCCCTGGGACAGACCTATCATCCCTTCATTTTTCTTTCTTTGTGTTGCTGACCTGCTAGTTTCCTGTCTGGAGATGTATAGCAGTCTAGGTCATTCAACCTCTCTTCACTGTGGTAACTTCCTGTTGAAAAATCCATCATTGTAACCCTTCCTACTATGGTCTTCTTTAGCTCTTCATCATCATCATCATCTTCTATCTCCTGGAGCCTGGGAAGATCTGCAGGAATGTCAGCTTTAGTCACTTTCTTGACTTGCAGGGTAGGGATGGAAGGATAAATGGGGCAGGAGTGGGAACTGTGTCCCTTCTTGCAGCATCTAAAGCATAGGTTCTCCTTTCAGCACCATTTTCATTCCTTGGAAGTTAGCTTTGGGAGATGAATGACATCAACATTCATGGCATCAGGGTCTCTTACAGGTTTTGAAGTGGGTCTAGTGTACTGGTGGGTCTGAGTAGTAGAGGTGCCACAGTGTTAACAAGCGATGGCATCTCCTTTGTCCCACTGCACCTTGAAATGGGAGGACTGGGCAATTTACTTCTCAATGGTGGTGGGTATGGTATCCATAGAGTTGATCCTCCTCATGAAGGCAACAGGAATTTCAACCTGGAAGAACTGAATCAAAGTCCAGTGGGTGGCAGCATCAGAGGTGAGTGGAGGGTAAGTGAAACCAGCCTTTCCAACATGGAGAAGGAACTTGGTGATATAGTCATTGAGTTGGGAGACCTTCTCAATGCAGTGGGTAGCAAGCCAGGATAGAGCAGCCTGCTCAGTGTTGCCTTGATCAAAGGCAGCTTTGAACTCCTTAATGAAATCCTTGAGGGTGCTGAAATCATTGGTCTCAAGGGCTTTGGAACACTTGAACTTGGCCCATTGCTTGGCAGGGCCTTCACTCATATATGAGAGAAGGAAGCTGATTTTCTTATAATCAGTGTCATAGATGTCCTTGTTGATAAGCTTATGTCATAGGCCTTGGGCCCAGTGAGGCGAAGTTCAACAGGTTTTAAAGTGAACATGGGAGTGGATGAGAGGGGGACACTTTGCAAAGTGATATGATGGTGGACAGCAAGGGGTGGGTTCAAGAGTATGGTGGGAGTAGCCACTTCTTTGTCAGAAGGCTGCTCAGGATCAGATGGATTGGGTGAAGAATCTTCCACTGGAGGCAGTGATGCACATGTATGATGAAAGGATTCTCCACAGAGGGGGTTGGCAGAGGGGCAATAAGGGTGAATGGTGGCTCACATGATAGTGGCCATATATGGAAAGAGAGAGTCTAGTCTTTTGTTACAACAGACATATATGAGGGCAGGCATAGAATCTTTGAAGCTATGGACTGAACCATAGATGAAGTGGTGATTGTGCTTGATGATTGCAAGAAGTCTACAAGAGGTCTGCCTACTAGTGAGGACAGATGATGATGAAACTATCAAGTTAATGGTGGACAAGGAGTCTGCTTACTAACAAAGACAGATGACAAGGGAAACTGCTGAGTTAACAGTGGATGAGGAGTTTGGCAGATTGTGGCAATGAATGACAAGGACTTTCCACTTAAGGGTAGACAATGAGGAGACCTCCCACTTAAGAATGGTTCACAGCAGTGAAGAGCAAGAAGGTATTAAGACTACCCTTGGGCCTGTATCTTAAAGTGGGAACACTGATGTATTCCAGTGGCAATGGTACAAGGTAGAAGATAAAAGGTGAAAGGTAAGACTAGACTAAGGTTTACATGAGCATCGATGTGAGTTTATATATACATAAGGGAGTTCAGGGCAGGTATAGAATGTAAAGGAATATGATGGAAGAAATTGCTGACAGAGCAAGTGGAGTGAAATCACATGAAATGCGATGGAGGTGGACAATGAGTGATATTATTGTAGTCAGCAATGAAAAGAAAAGAACATCCAAGTTGGAACTTATATCCATGCATATGTAAGCAATAAGTGAAGAAAACATAGTCTGGGATAAATTGTAATATCTACAGCACTCACATCCCCTTTTCCACTCCCTTCTTATCCCAGGCCTGCAGTTGCTGTGCATCAGAAGTCAAGTCATCTCCTTCTATTCATTTGCAGGGCTATTTGCCTTGGATTTCACCTTTCCTCTGCACCTCCTTATCTCTGCTCTCCACTCCAACCCTTATGACCTCCCTGACCTGCCTTCCCTAAAATTGCCAACCTCTTCCCACTTCAGATTCTAACATGATCAGCTGAAGCATCTTGGAACATGGCTGTTCAGACTTGATGGTCTCTCATCCCTTGCCTGGAGTTACTCCATGTGCTCCATGTGCTTTCACTGTCCACCACTTCTCCACCTCTCTGTCCTCTCCTAAACTTGTTGATTGCTACCTGACAGTCCTGACCTCTGCTCACTCTGGATTCTAACCTGATGGACTAAAGACCCATGGAAAATGGTCTGCTCAGAAAGCATCAACCCCACCCTCCACCTTTCTCTTTTCTGCCAGAACTGCTTGATGTGCTCTGTGGCTCCCTGACCCACTTTGTTCCCCTCTGCCCTGCTCCTCCACCCTCCTTTCAGAGTCTCTTCTCTGTGCTCTGTGGCTCTATCTCCCTTCAGACACTTGTTTTCTGCTTCCTGTTGATGCTAGAATGTCGACCCTAAGAGGAAGGTAGGAACCACTCCCACACTTCCCCATCCACTCCTCTCACTTTCCACTCTGCCCTCTGCCCTCTGTCTTCCCCATCTGATTATGACCCACCCCATCCCTCTGATTTCCTCTGGGCTTTTCCAGGCCATCTCTGATGTTCCTCTTTCTTGTCATCCTCTCATTCTGGTCAAGTCACACACATGTTTGACAAATACTATTTACAGGTTTGGTGCTGGATTGACTACTCGGAATCTTCTCCATCCTCTGCTTCCCTGTCCTCCACTCCCTCTGCCTTCTCCATTTCCATTGCTGCTGCTGCATCTTTCTGGCCAACTTTCCTGCAATCTTCTTATTTGCCCATTCATCCTCTTGTGCCCTATACACCTTCTCTGCCTTCAGCTGCATCAGAGCATCAAGCAGCCTCGCCTGCTGATTGAATGCCCAGTTTTGATGACTGATCCCATCCCAAATCTCCCATAGCACCTTGAGCAGCACTTCATCCACACTCACCTGGGACCCACTCCCCTTCACTCTCTCTGACTCTGGCCCCAACCATACCTTCTTCCATGCATGTTCTGACACCTCTGACACCTCTGCCTTTTTCCACTTATGGCACTTCACCTTCACCTCCCCTGGCCTCTCACATCTTGCCTTTGCATTCTGACATGCCAGGCAGGATGATGACTTTTCAGGCCTGAGTTCACACTTGAGGCTACAATCATCACATCTCTAGCAGTCCTGGAGTGCTCCAGCTCACTCCTTTCCCTTTCTGTAGCTCTGCTCTGACTGAACTCCATCAGAAGGCTCTCCATGTGATGAATGCTGCACTTAACAGGACTCTGGCTGCCTTCTTGGCCTCCCTCCATGCAGCTTCCTCTGCTGCTTTCCTTCTTGCCTCCTTTTTCACCCTACTCTGACTCTCCTTCTTCTATGCTTCCATTCATCTCCTCTATTTGGCAGCCTTCACCTCCCACAAGGCATCATTGTCATCCTTGCACTCCACAAGGTGCACATCCAACCATGACTTGATGTCATCAATTTCAGACATGGTAGTGGTTAGAGGTCAAGCTTGATCCAACTTCACTGTGATTCTTATATCCACCATTTACACTCCAATGATGACAAACTCTAACAGACTCTGCCAGTCACCTCCTAAGGCCTTCAAGAGTTCAGGCCTAAGAGGGGGATACTGTTATATTCTGGAATCCAACTGAGTCAACTCTGACCTTTGAAACCTGACTCCACTCATTCCTTCAGTGGTCTCATCAAATATGCAACTCTGTCACTCTTAGATTTAGTTATGTATATCCTTTGTTCTCTATTTAGCTTAGTCTCATCTCTCTAATCCTTCCAATGCTGTATAGCATAGCTCTGGCATATATCTATCCAACCTTGATTTACTAATCCATAGTTTCCTCTCTATATATAAAGCCTGTATCAGTATGTAGATACCTTAGGCTGAATATTGACTTAAACAATCCTCTGTTCATCTTCAGATCTTCTCCAATGCATCTCCAATCAATGAAGGCCATGACAGTGCAAAGATGGAACACATAAGTCCTGCATTAAGCCTTCACCCCTCCAGATGCAACTCTCTGAATGTTCAACCATCTCTGGTGTTCATTTCTCCTTGACCTCTGATCTCCAACTGGAATTTGAGTGAAGAATGACCCGGTCTTAACACATCTGCACCTGTATTCAAATTCTATGAGGACTCTGCCAACTCCATCAACTGCTCCAACATAGCATGGCATGACCAGCTCACAGAGTTCCACTCTGAACATTTCTCAGAAGGAGAAGGGGGAGAAACACATGAAGCTTTCCACAGCACTTCCCTGCAAGTCCATGAGGCCTCCAATCCATCATCTCCATATGTGTATTCATGCCCTATGAGAACTCCACTATCTCTACCAACTGCTCTGACAAAATACAGCATAACTGGCTGGTAGAGGCCCACTCTAGACACAACTCCAGAGAAGGAGGAGGGGGAGGAGGAGGAGGAGAAGAAGAAACATTTGAAATGGCCCAGAGTACTTCTTCACAAGTCTCTGAGGCCTCTTATCCATTATCTTCAGGTGACTCCAACATTGTCCCACACTCACTCAAGATTATACCTCTTTCATCTTCAGATTACTCTGACTTCACATGCAACATCTCCGGCCACTCCAGCCACTCCACTAGTAGTTCCACAGCACAGCAGGACCACCACACAGAGTCACACTCTGGGCATTGCTCCAGAGGAGAAGGAAGAAGAACATTCAGACCTACTCAGAGTGTTCCTCTGCAGGCCTTTGAGGCCATTCACTTATCATCTGTGGGTGACTCTGATGTTGCCTTGCATTCACCTGAGACTCTTCATCTCTTCCATTCATATCACTCCAACTCTACCCTCTGCTTCTCTGATACTCCACACTCAGGATGCTCCAAGCGCTCTGACTCCACTAACAAAACCAACTGCACTGACTGATCCAGCAAGCTGTCCCAGTTGTGTGAATACCATGAAAGTGGAGGTCATGATACAAAGGACTGCCATGCATACAAGAGTTGGAAGCTGACTCTGTGTCATATCCCATACATCTGAGTCAACTCTGACCTTCAGAACAACTCCACTAACCCCTTTGGTGACATCTCACCAACTCCTAACCTCCGAAACTCCAGACTTATCCTAGATACCTTTATGTACATTCCTTGTTTTGTATTTAGATTAGTCTCACCCTTCTGATTCCTCCAACCCTGTGCAGCACAGCTCTGGCGAACTGCGATACTGGTGCACAGCTCCAGTTATGACTTCTCTGACTTCATCTTACCTATTTACATAGCCTCCAACTTCCTCCATATATATACTCTGACTTTGTATGTAGATAGCCTCAGCCTGAATATCATTTTATACTCTCTCTTCCAATCCTACTCCAGATCCTCTGATGTGTCTCTGATCAAGAAGGCCATGACAGTGCAGAGACACGACACACAAGTCATGCATCAAGCCTTCACCCCTTTGGACATGATCCTCCAGACCTCCAGCCATCTTCAGCCATTTGATTCCATTCAACCTCTGATCTCTGACCAGAGTTTGAGCAGAGGAGATCCGGTCTTAACACTCTGCAACAGAGGAAGCACACATACACATACACACATACACATACACACACACACACACACACATACAATACAAGTTCAGACCAGACCTGTGTCACTCTGAAAATGGCCAACATAATCACTAAGGCCCATCTCCCTCATTTACACAAGGCAACAACTTTGGAGTACACCTTCACAGCTCCAGAGAGGGTGAACATACTCACCGAAGCCCATCTCCCTTATTCACACAAGGCAACAACTTCAGAGCACACCTCCACACCTGTCATATCCTGTCCCAACCCTATCATCACACCTCTGAACCACCCTCTGATACACCCTATGCCACCTCCAACTCTGACTCCCTCATCTCCAGTCTCCTCTGAATGACTCTGTCCCATCACTCATCAGACATCCAATACTGGAATCCCTTCCCCCATTGGACCAATTATGATTGGCCCAGATCTTGTTTCCTCTTATGTTTGCTCCATTACTCTGACCTATGCTCCATTCCTATGATTACTCTGTTACATTTCATTCCCTAGACCTATGTACATTGCCCCTCAGTACCCTATGATCTCTGATCATTGTTGTACCTTTACATATGGTTCCTCCATTCTCCGTTTCAGACTCTGATCTGACCTTGTAGTATATAACTCCTGTAATCTCCTCATGTCTTCTCAGTTCAAATATTGATGTTCTCTCTTCTCTGAACTCCATCCAATTCCGACAAAGTTTCCCTCCTTCCTTTATCCTCTTCACTTGTCCCTCCTATCTTCAAAATGAGGACCTGACAGTAGGCAAGGGCATGACACATAAGTCCTATGCCAAGTCCTCACCCCCATAACCCCTCATCTCTGCCCCATTTCACCTTTGTCACCTCCACTTCTCATTCCATTCCATCTCTGTCAGACCTTCGGCCCTTTCTGCATCCTTTCACCCTGGAGTTGACTGATACACCACAGACCTCCATCGGATAAAGCCCTGGAGGAGTTTAGCATCCTGACAACACCTCTGAAGAGGGCTAATGTACTCAGGGAAGCCCCTCTCCTTCACTCACACACTAGAACAACTCTGGAGCAGGCTGACTTACAGTCTAAGGTCCCTTTGCTCAACTCTTGCACTGCCTATCACATGGTACCACACTGTGCCATCTGTCAAACTTACTGGATCCTACTTTCACCTCATCTGATCCAATTTAAAGACAGTTATACAGCACACATTATCAGAGCTGGCACTGCACAACTCTGCTCTGTGGTCTGAGGCACCACACACCATCTCCCTTCACAACTTTCTGCATATTTCAGAGCTCCCATGCTCTGTCATCTTTATTAAGCAGTTGGCTCAGGCCAGTTTTCAAACCATCTTTCCAACTGGCACCACTGCTTGCTACATCTGCAATGGTCACAACATCATCATGCATGGACAGCACTCTGAAGGTCTGTACCACACCTCCATTACACTGCTCTGGACTCCGGACACTCTGAAGCACTGCCACATTGCCAGATTGAGCTCCAGATCACATTCTTCTTCCACAGGTTCTTGCAAACCTCTGACATCAGCTCCACTCCCTCAGCACATGCAACTGAGGTTCAGTGGAAGGATCTCACATCCAATCACCCATGATCAGAAAGATGTTTCAGACCAGATAAAGATGGCTCCATTATATGATACATCCAGGAAGCAGTGGGAGCACCATTCTCCAACATCCTCTGGAGCTCCATACATCTCTGGACCTACATTGTCAACATCTCTTGGCTCAATGCCACTCTCATCCCTGACTGCCCATGCTCAGCAAAGTGCTCCAAACCAGCTGAAGAAGCCAGGTTGATCATGGCACACACTCAAGAAGAAGTGGGAGTATCATTTTCTGATCTTCTCCAGCACTCTGCCAATATCCTCTGGCACTCTGCTGATCTCCTCCAGCCTTGCACCATCAACCACTCACAGTCCTGCACCATCACCATCTTCTGGCTCTGTGCCACTGTCATCCTCTGGCCTTCATGCTGACATCACTTCAACCAACACCTTCAGCATTCACACAACTCCAATCTGTGTAAGTGGGAGTGTCAAATATATAACTTCTTCAAGGTTCTCCAACTCACTCTGGATCTGTTCCACTACAACTATGAAGCTTTTTCTACAGAGTACAACTCCTGACTTCAGAGTTATTTGAAGTTAGTTTCACACTCAGTAACATCCTTTTTCTCCTTCAGACCTCATATTTCCTATTCCGGACATTATGTTGGAGCTACATTGGAGTTCATGTGCTCTGATCTTCATCAATATTTAATGTATCTGCTTTCATCATTTCTTCCTCAGATGTTCTGCCACCACTGTGAAACAGCTGAGGTTAGTCTTTTAGCTACACCTAGCTCTCATTTTACTTAAGTTTGTAGTTAGAGTATCTCTACCCCTTTATAGTGCACAGATTGTGTCAGGGCAGATTAAAAAGAGTTCACTTGTCAGTGTCTACATGGTAGTAACTTGCTGTTATGTTTACTTTGGGTAGAGAGTGAGCACGGCCCCTAAGATGGGTCTAGGGCCAAGGATTCAAGGGGAACAGGGATAGCTATTTCATGAGGATGAAATTTAAGGAATTGAGGTAAATAAGGCATTTTTCTTGCTCTGTCTCAATGATCTAATGTTGAAGAGAACCAAGGACTCAACAATCTAATGTCACTGAGGGACAAGGGGTTCACTGAACAACATAGCCTCAAGAGTGGTATGAAGTCTCAGAGAGTTCAGAGGGGCAAGGGGTGGAGTAAAGATCTGAGTGTATTAAGGTACATGGAGGGAAGGTCTAGCTTGAAAAATACAGGGCAAGGCAAGTGAAGTACATATAGGCATATAATGAGTTCAGGGTAGATAAAGGAGGAGTTGCTGACAAAGCAAGTGGAATCATATAGAATAGAATGAAATGACAGGTATTTGATATAAGTGATGAAAAGAAAAGAATGTCTGAGTTGGGACCTATGCCCATGCATATGTTAAGAGAAACACATGACTAGAGGAAAAAAGGGGCCAGTCATAACACTTGCTATCCAGCTATTTCTGAGAGAATTGCATATATGCCAGCAAATTGTGTGTAGGGAAAATGCATGTATCAGAGCATTGCAAGAGACATAACTGGCCTATTAGCAAGAGGAATGAAACAGGAAATAAATTAGCCATATATAATTGAATGGGCTTACCTATATGACAGAAAATAGATGATAAACCCATCTGTAAGTGGAATAACAGAGAGAATCAGTGAGTTGATGAATGGTACATAGAAGGAATCAGCCAACAAATGATATGGAAGATAGAGAGAGGATGAGGCATCTGGTGAAGGATAATTGCTGAGAGGAGGAACAAGAGAGTGGAATGTGCATGTGACACAGAAGACAAGTAGGCTAGCCAGCAGACTAGGAATTGGAGGAATAGACCTGGCAGATAAGACATCACAGAGATGATGGGCCTGTCAGCAAAGAGGTGATGGAGGAAATGGGCCAGCCAGCAAAATGTACATGGAGTAGATGTGTTATATCCATACCAGGACTAACTATCACACCTCTGAATCACCTCTGATATCTCTATGTTATCTCTAACCCTGTATGTCATCCTCTGCTCTTCTTCATTGCTATTCAGTTCTATGTTTCCTTCTATCATGCTTGTACCTTTACACAAGGTCTCCTTCATTCTCCATTTCAGCCTTTGATCCAACATTGTAGGATATAACTCCTGCAATCTCCTTTTGTATTTTCTAGTTCAAATATTGATATTGAGTCTCACTCCCTCAAAATCCATCTGATGCTGATGAAGTTTCCTGCTTTCTTATCTCCTTTTCACTATGTTCTTCTTGTCTCTGAAATGAGAACCCCAACATTGAGCAAGGGCATGCATGACACATAAGTCCTGTGCCAAGTCATCACCTGAATAATACCTTATTTCTGTCCTTCTTTGCCTTTGTCACTTCTGCATGTCACTGCACCCCATCTCTGTTGGACCTCCAGTCCATCCTCCTTTATTCTGCCTCAGAGTTGACCATTATGTCTCAGACCTCCACTGAACAGAGCTTGGAGAAGTACAACAATGACAGGATAGACCAATCTATGATATGAAAGACAGAAGGTGAGATAGCTGGCAAAGCAAGCACCTGAGAGATGGGCTGACCTATGACACAATAACAGGGAAAGAGTTGATCAGCAAGGGGATAACACAGAGGATGGTTGGCCAGCCAGTAAAGTAAAACAGCATCATCAACAAAACAATCAAATGTGCACTGATGAATTTGATATACACACTGGGTTTGCAAATGCAGCATTTGAAGCTGAATTTCATGAGGCTTTTGTGCAACTCATTGTTCCATTGGAGTGTGGCTAGATTGAATGAAACCTTCAGATTGAATCATGTAGAGTTATTCATCTAATTTTCCAAATGAAAATGCTGTTTTGACATTGAGAGATTTAATATCCCAGTCTTTTAAAGCTGTGAGAGCTATGAGTAGATGAACTCCCTCAAATCTGATAAATTTCTTCATAGTCAATACCAAGGCCTTGAGTAAAGCCTTTAGCAACAGAGTGAGCCTTTTTATGACTATTGCTTTTAACTGCATATACACATCCCCCTTCAATGGGTTGTTGACCCTCAGATAGACCCATCAAATCTGAGACTTTGCATTGCATAAGGGATTGATGTTCTTTATTCATACTAGCTTTGCATAGACATTGTTCATTCTTTGGAAGGTTGAGTATGTCTTTATATTGTCTGGGGTATTCTTGCTTATAGTAGCAGGCAAGTGAACTCTCATTCATTGGTTACCATACATGGTTCTTCTTCACTTGTAGATCTTGGCTGACTGGCCAGTTCTCTTTGAGAAGTCTTCTCTTGCAGGAATACATGTCTAGAATGGATCTCTTCCAATTTCAACAGGACATCAATTCCCATACATAAGTGTTGTCAGAGAGAATCCTAGATTGAACAAGTCAAGTAGAATATCTCTCTGGAATTGGAGGTCTGAAAGTAGCTCTAGATCCTGTAGGTGGGAAAGCTTGAAACTCAGAGAGTGAATCTGATCAAGAAGGGAGTTTGGACTGTCTATTAGTGTTCTTTACAGATTCTCTCTGTCCAGTACATGTTACATCTCACTTATGTGGCACATGAGAATTGGAATTAGAGAACATTGAAGATGGATGAGATGATGATACAGTGCTAGAATGAGTGAAAGGTGATCTAGGTCTTGAACAAATAGATGGTTGAAGGTCAGGAATATTGATTATGACGTAATGAGAAGAAGGATCTGGATTTATTTCATCTCGATTGTTATTATGAAGGTCAAGTGCAGTATCTTCATGTATTGGGGATGGTTTGTCTTCTATCTCTCTGATGGTGGATAGAAAACTTGATTCATCAAAAGTGGCATGGGTAGAAATGAAGATTCAATGATGTTGAGTAGACCAGAATATCCATCCCTTTGTGTTGGTTTCATATCCAACAAAGATCATTTCTTTAGCTTTTGCTGAGAGTTTATCCTGACATTGTTCAGAAAGAATAAATACATAAGCCTTGCAATCAAAGATGTGAAGATAGAACACATCTGGTTTGTCTCCATTGAAGAATTCAATTGGTGTTTTCCACTAATATCACCACAATGGTTGTCTGTTGTATATGTGCAGAGAGGTCTCTAGAGCTTCCTGCTAGAAGACTCCAGGTAGATTAGCCTGATGATGCATAGCTTCTGCTTTCTCCATGATGGTATGATTAAATCTGTTAGCACATTCATTCTGTTGTGGTGTGTGAAGGGAAAATTTCTGATGTGTGATGCTTCAAAACAAGAAAAATGATTGAACATCCTTCCCTAAGCATTCCACACCATTATCTGAATGTACAGAGGTGACACAATGTTAAGACTGGATCTCCTCCACTCAAACTCCGGTCGGAGATCAGAGGTCGAAGGGGATTGAATGGCTGGAGATGGCCAGGGGTCCTGAGGGGTGAAGGCTCAATGCATGACTTGTGTGTCAAGTCTCTGCACTGTCATGGCCTTCTTAGTCGGAGACACATCAGAGAATCCAGAGAGAGATTGGAAGAGAGAGTCTAAGATGATATTAAGGCTAAAGTATCTACATACAGAATCAGAGTATATATAGTTGGAGGAAAGTTGGAGGCTATGTAGATGTATAATATGGAGGTCGGATATCTGAGTGCCAGAGCTGTGCTACACAGCGTCGGAGGGAACAGAGGGGCAAGACTAAACTATATACAGAACAAGAAATGTATGTAAGGGAATTTAAGATAAGTCTGGAGAAACAGAGGAGCAGAGTTGGTGAGAGGTCACTGGAGGGATGTGCGGAGTTAGTCTGGAGGTCGGAGTTGTGTCAATTACATGGGATATGACACACAAGAATCATACTGATTCTCAAGTCAAGAAATCTGGCATTGAAGCACAGATGTGGTACCAGATTTTTCATGGAGGAAATGAAGGAGGGTAAAAAAAGAGAAATCATCAATGAGTGTGAGGACATAGTGGCAATGAGTGTGGGATTCAACAGGAAAGGGTCCCATCAAATCAGTATGCAGTAGGGCAATGGGATGACCAGCTCTCTTGATTGATCTACCAAAGGGGTGATCTGATATTTTGCCTAAAGTGCAATCTTTGGAAGGTGCAGTAATGGATGGAATGGATATGGAAGGGCAGTCAGATGTTTTGATACCTATGTGTGTTATTGTGGTCTGGAACAATGTTTAAAGTGATGGTGCCAAATATAATAGAAATTATTAGTTGCCATTGAGGTAATAATTTCAGGTGTAATCAAGGTCAGCTGAAACCAATGGAGATTGTTATCTGGTCACGAGGCAGAAGTCAGGATGACCAGAAGTCCTTCATCATTCAAAATACAGCTTTCACTGTTGAAAATATCACATCTAAACCCTTGAGAGGTTGGAGTGTGCACATAAAGGGAGTGATGTGCTGCTTTAGATGCATACCAGACATATTCAAGTACCATGGATCAAGACCAGCAAGACAGACAATAACTTTTTCAGATTCATGCATGTCAACAGTCAATCAATTGGCCACACAGGCTTGTTTGATACCTTTACTGAGATGTGCAAAACTGTCAAGGTAAGGAATCATGTGATTAGTTAAACCACTGTCAATCATCCAGTGAGAATGTTTAGAGGAGCTCAAGAAAGTTCCACATAGGCCAAAAGAATTGATTTTTTAGAGAGTAACACCTTCATGGCTATGGTATTTTCAGGTCTCTTTCAAACCAGCAAGCTGCTGCATGATAGAAAGGATAGCAAAGGTGATGGATTATATCTTATCCATATAGTCTTCTTTCTGGAATGGGAAGGTCTCTGATGCTGGCAACAGGCAGAAAAGAGTCAGATGGTAAACCATCAAGAATATATTTCTCAGCTCTCTTCTTCATCAAATTCTCCTCAGAGTGAGGAAGAGAATCAATGGTTTCAAAATAGATTCAAAGATCCAGCCATATCATCATTCATGTCAGTGTCAACAGGATAATCACATCAAGCTTCAGCTAGTGCAGAAGAAAAGGAATGTTCTCCTTCAATCTCCATGTAATTGGTAAAACATTCACAAGGGTTGTGAGTATCAATTATGATGTCAAAATCAGCTTCAGGATACTGATATGCATTAATACTAAGTCACATTTTCCATGACTTCATTCAATTTAGCAGGCTATTTCCCTTTTCCTTTATATGACTGGCAATATCCACACCAGTCTCGCTTTCCTTGTTTTGAGGGTCTTTTCCATTTTGAAGGATTTGAATTGAAAGGTTATAAAAAATGTTCAAGACAATTGTTCTTTTTTTTTAATTCTTCCAGCAGTTTTCCCATGGAGGAGCACTGTGGATCACATTTGTGTGATAAACAGAGAAAGAGGGGTCTCCACTTAAGTGGAAGGATAGGGAACTATTTTTTGAGGAACAAATGTCAATCACTCAAAGAATATCCTGTTGGACATTCTGAAGAGTAAAGTCCTTCTGATCCATAACATGAATCAGAGTACAGTAAAGGGAGTTGAAGTTGTTAGGAAGTCAGGAAAGCATCATCATGGCAGAGAGTAATTTAGGTAAGATCAGACCAGTGTTTTGCATGTTCCAATAAAGTGAAATCATTTGATTGGTGTCTTCCGTAGCATGAGAAGGTCTAATGTGAAGGCAAAATACATGATGCAAGGAGTATAATTGTGAAGCAATTCCTTGAGAAGCAAAGCATTCTAAAAGAGTAGACCAGAGTGAGAACATCACAAGGCAGTAATGGGTGGCTTGGGTGGTATCAGAGCCAGAAGTGAAGGTGGCATGTGATGAAGGACTGCATAATGGATAGCATCATTAATATTAAAAGCCAAGTATCCAAGGACTTTCTGATCTGATTCCTTTCAAGAGTCAACATCTCCAGTAGTGATATTGCAAGTGGTGGAAAGAGTTCCATCAAAGAAACCTTCACATTCAATGGTATTAAAAATATATCAGAATCAGAAAGACCAGTTATAGTAGTTACTCCATCCATCAAAGATAGCAATGTGAGTAATAATCATGTTTTCAATCTTAATATCAGCAAGAGCAGGAATGGTGATAGTGGCCAACAAATGGAAATTGAATACCACCATTCTTCAAGTAATCAGCCATTTGTCGATCAATCCAAATACATTCAAGAAAGTAATGTTCATTGCTCATAGAATATTGCACCTACATTTGTGCCTCTGGTTTTGCACATTTCTCCTATACTTTTTCGCATACATGAACCTTTTAACAGGGTTGTAAGCCAGTGAACACTCAAATTGACCAGCAACAACCTCACAAACAAAGTCTCATCCTGCATAAGAACAGTTTTTCTTCAACTGCTGCTGAAATTTCCTTCAAGGCTTAGATCTAGGTGAGTCATGTCAAATATCAGTATTCTTGATCAAATTTCACATTCCATTGTCTGAAAGAAGGTCCAAATGAATTGTGAATGCAGTGAAGGTGATACCATTGCCATACATTGCAGTAGAAGTTAGCAATCATTATGAATTCACAAAGTCTTGCATGGGGGTCTCCAGAATGATAAGAGTCATTTGAGTTAATTGGTCTATCAATTGAAGGAAAGCAATCTATTCATAATACCTCTAGTCCCTGAAAATGCACATATGTGGATGGAGTGATGTTGTAAGTCTTGGAAGGGAAAGCACAACCAGCACCACTATGAGCAGAGAAGAGGGTCTCATCCTCATACATGAAGGAGCAGGAAAATATACTCTGATCTGAAGTAACCATCTCCACAGTTGTGATTTCAAAAGGGTCAACAATGTGGGGGGTGAATTAGACTGTAAATGGAGGCATATCAGCATTCTCCAGAAAGGGAATTTCCTCACCTTGATGAATAGGGGCATTGGCTCTTGAAATACTGCTTGCATGGTAGAGCTGTCCTCTAATAATGTCATTACTGCAGATGATTCCAACTTTGTTTACAATGCTGTAGAGGACCAAAGGTATTTACAGTGATATTTCCACTCTCCGAGCATTCATGGGTCCTCTGACCTCCTCCAAAGTCCTCTGCCATCAGCCATCTCTTGAGTCAGAACTCTAACCTCCAGAGGACTGAACCTCAGTTTCCATGCTTCAAACAAGTCATTCACAAGTTGGAGTTGTGTTTCTTAATTAGGATATTACTTTATTTTGTGTCTACATTTGTTCCTTCATGTTTCCTTTTTGATTCATGGTCTCAGAAATGCCCAGACTTAAAATTTTGTACTTAGAACTTATTTCTACAGTAAAATACCACCATCTGCCATTCTTTTAAGTCTTCAAGTTCAATTACCTTCAATTACCTTCAACTTCCTTCACATTCAGTAAAGTCTTGTTTGATTCCTTAGCCCTACCAAATGGGAAGGAATCAGACTCATATTTTCCAGCTCTCTGAACATCATTAAGTCATTCTCATCTGTTCTTACCCTTTTTCTTTCTCTCTTTCCAATTCCCTGAGTCAAGAAATACACTCACACCCTATTCATTAGCTTAAGAGTTCTACTTCATAGTTTCTAGGAGTTTTACATCATTCACAACAAGTGCAAGGCAGGAGATGATGAAATGAGTAATTCCAGGCAGGGTTGCAGTAGATATGTCACAAGCAATCAGGTTTCTCAGGATAGACAGGAGCAGGCAAGTATGCTGATACAGATGTAGCAATGTCTTTCCTTGGTAAAAAGGGTATTGTGGATATGGGAGTGGGACAGGATGAATGTAAAGTATGAGATGATGAGGATGATGATGGTCTTTCTAAAGGTGGTTGATTTGGAGGTGAATCATGGACCTCTTGAGGAACAAGTCTAGTTGATGCTGTAACCAACAAGAAAGTAGAAGTTTGATTAGTTCATTGATTTATGATAAGGGTGAAAGAACCATCAGCGAGTGAATGACAATGTTTTCAAATGGAAGTAGAATGAAAAATGCAACTGCAAAGCTATAAGCTATGGGATGGTGCGGCACCATGTCCATGGCATAAGCCAAGACTGGAAATAGTCTGGAGAAATCTGCAGCAATATGTTCATCCACAGCACCAAGGGGTATGCAATATGGATGTGCACAAAAGACATCACAGTAGCCTTAAGTGGGGCTCATAACCTAAATAGATGCAAAGATCTCTTTATTTCATCCTCCAAGGTAGCAGATGGTCCTATCAGTCAAGAGACCAATAGATTACAGACCTTGGTTGAAGAATTCATGAAGAGTAATTGAGGTATCACAAGATATAGGGTCTCAGAGTAAGACAGAGAAGGAGGGAACTCAACAACACTCTCTGAGTTACTAGGGTGACTAGCTAGTGTGTGGCCATAAGAGAGCTCTCCTTATATACAATACAGGACTATTTGTCACTGTATATTTCTCTATCATATAAGGATAGGTATGAGTCATGAAACATGACTGTAGAACTGAACTTATTGGTATATTATAGACACCAGCCAATGGCATAAGTATCTCATAACTCTGGTGAGACAAATCACAAAACTTCATGATTAATCACCAAGTTCAAGTTGCTGGCAGTCCACCACATTGTAGACACTAGTATTCAAAATTGATATGTATGACCATGCTGCATGGGTGGTATTGCAGCACAGAGATTATGTTATCTTGCAAAACTGCTTGATGGGCTCAAGTAACAGGTACAAGGGTACTCCTGTTGTGCAGGGCAGAAAAGAGAGAGGTGAGCTGAGGATACTCACTGAGACAGAGATTAGAGTTCTTGTGACCAAGTTTGGGTTGGTCAAGATTGATGAGATCAACCCTTGTAAGCTTCTCAGAAGCTTGATCTTGAGGGGAAATGAATCTTGTTATTAATTACATCATGGTGCTTATTGCTTTGATATACACCCAGGTACTTGTGTGTGATGTAACTAGAACAAGCTCAATAATGTCAGAATGACATCAGAGGATTTGTCAAACTGCTCCACATATTTCAAATAAGTGGGGTTGAGTCTGGGTCAACCCAACACAGCAATTGTGGAGCTAGGAAAGCTCCAGACCAATGATATCATAGCTGAGTCATAAAGACTGCATCTAGATCATCATGTGGTTGATCCTTTGAGAAGTGTATTTAGATTACACTTTCATTAGGTTTGATTCATGCATGGATCAAGCCTAATACTCAACCTATTAACAGGAGGGTACAAGGGTACTCCTGTTGTGCAGGGCAGAGAAGAGAGAGGTGAGTTGAGGATGCTCACCAAGATAGAGACTAAAGTTCTTGTGACCAAGTTTTGGTTA
>JBBPTO010000423.1:0-30908 GCA_038094155.1 Pulveroboletus cf. aberrans
CCTGTTCACACACACCCGGTCAGAGAGCAAGTCGGACACGCACGCGTATGCTCTCCTTGATCATGTTGTTCGTGTACGTCTTGAGCTCGACCTCGAGCTTGGTCCGCTCTGCCACGTTCTTCTTGGCCACTTCCTCGAGCCAGGTGGTGTCCACGAGGACGACCTCGTTGGCGGGTGGGAGGCCCTGGCCCTCGGGCAACCCCGCGGCGATGGCGTACGCGCTCAGGGCTGCCTGGACGAGCGACGGGTCGCGGAGGCGGTAGATCTGAGCGAACGCGAGCTTGAGCGCTTGGGGTGCGATGGTGGGACAGGTGGCGGTGACGGCGAGGAGACGGTCGACGGCGGTCCGGCCTGTGCGGGAGTGAGCGCTGGGTGGGGTGAGCGAGCGGAACTGACCGGTGTAGGCGGCGATGTAGGCGTCGAGATCGAACGGGTGAGCATCGTCGACGGGCCGTGCGAGGCGTCGTCGGGCCGGCGGGACCGAGTGCTCTGGGTCGATCGGGTCCACGTCCATCATCGCGGTCGGCGGTCGAGACGACGCGACGGGGCTTAGGAGCGTCGGGCGCTCAAATTGTTTGTTACGTCAACTGCACGGACCCTTTGCAGGGGCACTTGGCACAGTTGGTAGCGCGCACGCTTCGCATCGAGGATTGCGTGAGGTCGTGGGTTCAACTCCCACAGTGTCCATTCTTTTTCTTTGCTATGACATGAACACAGAGAAAATGGATCACGTTTCAACGAGCATGCACAAGTCATCTTGCTTCCAAGACCAGGAACGCGACGGAGTCTCTCGTAGTGAAACATGTATGACGATTCCTGTGCCCCGGGAAGACTGCTTCTCATGATCAGATGCACTCCCTGGCAGCCACTCTATTGCCGCCATGCATTAGACGACATGATGTCTTGTTCTATGGTGGACGCTGTCGGGGAACGGCTCCCTTGGCTGCTAGTAGCACATCCACCATGCTGCTGTATCGATCACAGTGACTACGTGCATGAATCACGTCACCCAAGTTTCATGTTTGTCCTTATATCGCGAATGACTTGACCCCCGTCGATACCACGTTTCTCACCAACCCCGTCATGTCCATCCCATCTACGAAGACCTTGGACCACATCATACATCTGACGCCACCCGACACGGTCGAGCAGGTGTCCCAACAGTTCAGAGATCTGGGTTTCAAGTTTGTACTCTCCCCGTTACACTGTGTCTCCCTGGAGTGATCTTGCCTTGCAGCGTCATAGCCGGTGGAACCCATACAGGAGGCTTCTCGGCGAACGCCCTCGTGGTAAGGCACAACATCCATACAATGACGGTCCTCATCAGAATGACGATCGTGACTACAGATCCTGGGCGACGGCGTCTACCTCGAACTCTTCTCGTTCACCCACCCCGCCTCCCACTACCCACCCGGCTCGCCTGATCGTCAACGACGCGACACCAACCCCTGGGCTCCTAAAGCGCCTGGATGGATCGACTTTGCCTTTCTCGGCTCGACCGCCACCTCGATCGCGCGCATCATCAACGCGCGGGCGGAGCGCGACCACAGTAGAATCCACTATACCCCCGAAACCCAGGGCGGTCGGGAGCGCACGGACGGGCAGACCGTCCAGTGGGTCATCACCGCCGTACAAGACGACGCGCGCCGCGGAACCGTCCCGTTCTTTTGTGGCGACGTCACACCCCGGAACCTGAGGGTACGTGTCGTCCCTTCCTTTTTTGCGACGATCCTGCCAGGGACGTCGAGCTGAGCGTCGTCGTGGGGTTTCGTCGCAGGTGCCCGTCGATCCGCCGTCGAACGCGGTTCATCCTTCTGGCGTGCGGGGCATCGCACACGTTCGTTTGTTGGCGGAACCGGGAACTCTCGCGGAGATTTCTGCGCAGCTCACGTCGGTCCTCGGGGAACCTCCGCAGACGGACGTTGAGCGGACAGAGTATACCTGGACGTTGGAGGTGCCGTTTGGCCCGTCGGAAAGCACTCCGAAGCCACGTCTCTTGTTGAGTGCGCCGAAGAACGAGGAGGAGGAAGATCATGTGGTCACGAACGGACCGGGCATCTACGAAGTAGGGTTCTCGGTTGGGCTTGATGGGGTGGAAAGGGAATCGCGCACCCCGTACGGCAAGATAGTTTGGGTGAGGAGTTAAATCCTTCGATGAGGTAGCGTAAGCCGAGAAATGTTCGCTTCATCATTCGAACGATGAAAGTGTCCGAAATCACAAAAGGTGTGTGCGTAGGTGAACAATTGAGGTATCATGGCAACGTTCCCCAAGTAGTGGAACGGGCGCAGATGAGCCAACTGAGTGGAGATGAACGAAGGCCTCCACGGCTCAAAACATTGAGTGCTGCTTTCCGTCACCATGCCACTTTGTGTGGCCCTCTGACCACATCACGGAAACCTGTGAGCATGCTACGAACGCAAAATATAAACCAGACTCGACGTTTGAGATTGGCGTCCAATTCACCTCAGGCATATCCAGCGTCCGTAGTCTAGAGATCTGCACGGCCGCGATCGTACCACTGGGTTATAGTATTTTCGAAACTCTAGGATGAAATTGGATTTCAGGGCCCGCAAACATACACCACCTGGTGTCCACGTTCATGAAACTCCACACGGGTAGACTTTCCGAACCCTCAATGGAATGGAAAACATTCAAAGATCATACCAACGGCCGAGGTACGTACCCGTCACCTGTATGCATCAGCGATCATGGACCAATGACATTCGGTTGGTTCGCATAGGCAGTGGTGAATCAGTCTGCAAATGGTATCTGCGTTCAGCAGTCCAGAGGAGGAGAGAAGTACGAGTTCGGATGGAGAGGGGAAATGAAAGACAAACCCCGAAGAAGAGAGTTGCTTGTACGCCCGCTGTCCGGACTTGCCCGACATCGATTGATCTTAATCATATCCATGAACGAACCTGACTTATACGCACGCGCGTCGTCAGCTGCATCGCACGCCCATCATGAATAACACGGTAGCCCCAAGTCGATCGATGTGCCAAAGTGATGCGCCTACCCGCGGCCGATCCTACAGACCACGTCCGCACAGTCTCCACAAACCAGTGGCACGTCCGACGTCGGATAAAACGGCACACAGCAAACTCGTTCGGGCATGAAGGGAAATGCATGTCAGAGAAGCAAGCCGCCTGCGATGCAACGCCGACGCTGTGCTGCAAGATCGGGCGCTTTAACAGAGCACGTCAAACGGAAGTTCGCGGATTCGATCGGTCCTAGGGCCAGGGGGAAAACCGGGACCTGCTGCGCGGGCGCCGAAAGAGGCCGATTTGCGAGTCCTGATGGAAAGTCTGCGCAGCTGTCGCAAAGATCCAGGGACGACAAGACAGCACGACGTCCAGTGTGGCGAATCGATATCACTTCTCCATTAAGCTATGCAAGCGCTCTCCTTCCGTTTAGACGAGGTCGTGCCTGGCAAATCAGGGGCCACTTTTCAATTCGGACGGGCAGGAACCACATTCGCTCGCCTAGTCGGTTCCTGAGCTATGCGTAGCATATACACCTTTGCGCCCAACTGCATCTCGGGATCAAAAGGAGGGTTAGCTACACGACCAGCATGGTTTCAGACTTATCTAGTTCTCGCCCATACCTCGAGGCAGGAAATAGGACGACTCGGAGTATATGCGATTGCATATCCTTGATGGACAACCCTCGCGCGAAGAAAATCGAAGGACCTCGAGAGCCAGTGGGGCACGAGCGCAGCAATGATGTTCACTGAATCTCTTGTGCAAACGTATGCAAGGCACGTGCTGTGATAACTACTCGAAACGTTTCCATGCATGTTTCTCGTACACTTTTGACTTTGCTTTCCGCTTCTTGGGTCTGATTTATGTCACTCAGCGCGGCTCGTAACGTAACGGAGGGTACTTACAATACGGGAATGCGTGGTTCGATTAATGCCCGTTGCTGAAGACTCACGAAACGATCGCGGAACAAGTTTCCTTCAGGCTATGGCCGGCATACCATCAACGATCAAATGTCGATCCATCTTCACTAGCACATACCTTGAGATTTCTCAGGTTCTCACACAGGTCCTCCCCAATTTGTACATCAATGTTGTTTTCAGGAACGCGGTGCTTTCCAAAGCGTTGGCCACCAAGGCCTTTTCGCAGTTTGAGCCGGCGTGCTAGCTGTCGTGCTAACCGAGCTTGTTGGTGGGCCTCCGCGCGCTTGGAGATGTCGGATCGGAACGCCTTGGCCTGATTTATCGAATTAAGGATGCGTTTGCGGAGAGCTTTCTCGGCCAGTGCGTGTTTCTGTAAATTGTCAATTACCGTATCGATGAAAAGCTGGATGGAGATGTACCTCTGCCTTTTGTTTCGCTATGCGAGCACGCTGTTGTTTCGTCTTTCTCGCAGACAGTCTTTTGGGTACTACAGCATGTGTGTCGACGAATACTTCTTCATCGTCCTTGATTTCGTCAACAATCATCCCAGCAGGGATGCCCAGGGCGATGTCGATTTCAGCGGATGAGCGCGCTTGCTCGAATTTCTTTTTGGCCTCAAGAAGACGATCAGCCTCTTCTTCTTTCCGTTGTTCGACCTTGTAAGCTTCCATGATAAGCTCTTCATGTGCCTGGACTGGTGGATTGTAAGAGGCGCCCGGATGAGGCGCCAACACCGCAGGCATGTCGATCACATCCCGTGGATGATCGAGCTCAGGTTTCTGGCGCACAAAGCGTCAATCAAGTCCCCAGTTGATCGGCTACGGGAACAACTCACTTTGATCGGACGCCTTTGAACCCCCTCCAGTCCATCCAGCACGACTTCTTCCACGGTGGATTCTGCCCATAAATCATGGCCTCCGCTATGTTTGACGGCATAGGAGACGTCGATTGCAGCACTTCCCGCACCGAATTCGGTCGGATCCATGATGGCATTGAGCGGTCCTTTTCGTGGTCTCCTCGCAATCCGTAACAGTCTGTCCTTGTCCGCTCGCGATATTTTGGTTCCAGACGATTTCGTGGTGCGCGATAGCACGGCGGGCACAGCAGACCGTTGCGACAGTATCTTCGCGGACATCAGTTGCCCTTTCGAGTACCGAGGCAACGATTGTCGAACTGCGACAAGGCAATCAGGTTTTGGGACGGACTTGAGATGGTCAAAGGAACGCACCTCGCTCGTCACCCTGGGTGTCGACCACGAACAGCTGATCGTCTGTCTGTTTTTGCAATATCGTGCTGCGTTGCAAGTATTGCGTCAGGATACTCAATATTCGAGCGTGATGATATCCTCGCATTCAAAACTCACCCAATGACCCGTTCCTCTGCACGAAGGCTCTCCAACCCTTGCTCGACGGGCTGTATGTCGATGTACTTTCTCCATGCTCGCTTGCCCTTGCGACTCGACTGAGAGTGTTGGGAAGGCGCGCCGAGAGCAGACTTGCTTGATTTTTTTGATGCCTGAGGTGTGGCTCTGGAAGAACCTGCGGGCGTCATACCAACCTCCGGGGTTGCTTGCCTCTCCCCGATTTTTCCAACGTCTCAACGTAGAGGTATTACGTAATCCGAGAGGCACGCGCGAGCGCCGGGACTGTGGATTATTGACAGGAATCATCTTTCCGCTCACACTTCGGTCTCCAGTGTGAACATACGGCAGATCAAATCTTGCACCGGGTTCAGGAACCCTGTGCCAGCGGTAAATGATTCGTGACGTAGAGTCCAAGGAAACCGCGGGATGAGATCTTGACTGGGTTTGGCTTATCACAACTATCCATGGCCATGCGCTCCATGCAGAGCACAAAGTTCTCGCGTTGAAGCCGAGTATGGTACGAGAAATATTAATCGACCTGGACTCGCGAACACCTGATTGGAGATGCTGGCGAACTTGCCCAGACCATTATTTTGGGATAGGCCCCGGGTCAGGGACGATCTGAGTCATGTTGTCACGCCCGCTACCATCATCGATGAGAAGGTAGTCAACAGGGGTTTTCATTTTGGCAATCCATGTAATAGCCGAGTCAGTTTCGTCTTCCCAAGCGTGCATAAGGGGTGTCGGTGAGAGAAAACGGAGTCGGAAATTCATGAGCACAGTGTCCGAACATTGGCGGTACTTGACAATCTATGATAATACAACACTCGTTTCACGAACGAATCCAGTAGACAATACACCGAGGATGCAGCCATGGCATAGTATACACCAAGTCCTTTTGATAATAAATTAGAACAACCGTCTTCCGTCAAACCTTCACGTCGGGATAGCTGCGCGAACGAGTGATGTTAAAGAGCTCCACGTCGGATTCGACATCCAAATGCTGGGCGAACCTAGGCCTGGACATTACCGTAACACTGCTCTTCCCTTCCTCCGACGACTCTGAAGTGAGGAGGATGTTCTGATAGAGCCCAACTCTGACTACTATCAGGAGTGGTGTAAGGACCTGGAAGAATGGGTTGATTCAGAGAAAAACGATGATCATAGTGAGCGAGCACAACGCACAGCTAGCTGAGAGGCAACGTCGAGGGATGGAATCGCATACGGAAAAGGGCTTCCATGCTCAGACACGTACAGGGCTAACATAATGATCGTGGCGCTGGAGAAGATGGCGCCCGACTCTACAACGACATATGTGGAATACGAATAAGGGTTGGCCGGGGACTCAGAGGAGTGGCTAAGGCGGATGGAAGCGACTTTTCGGCCCATCCACCAGAGGCGTCCAGCGATAGTCAACGTGACGGAGACGTTAACGATAAGGTCCAATGCCCATGATGTTACGGTGAGAGGGATAAGGCTAGGCAAGTTTGTACTTGGAATCGCGAACAAGATAGTGTCCGCGTAAGCTGTGCCTTGCAGGGAGTTCGTAGGTTGCTCAGACACTAGATCGATCACGAACCTATGCAAGCCAAGTCTAAGAGTATCTGTATGAAAGCAAGGTTCATTTTGTTGAAACGTAGTGCAAAATAGTTTCTTACAAAGATTATGGGGACTCTCCAATTGCGATTGAAAACCACATAAAGACGCCAGATCTTCACAGTCAAGGTTAAATCATGAAACTACGGCGTCGTATCACTCACCAAAACGATGTCTTGCACAAACGTCTGTCCTCATACATTAGCACAGACTCGTAAGGACAGAAACATGATCGCACCAAACTGACGTAAACCGCATCCTTCAACGTCCGCATCGGAAGCGTGTATTCCATAAAATATAGCGTAGCGTAGTCCGAAACTCCAGAAGGAACATAGATGAATGCTTCCAGAAGCTGTCGAAGGGATGCTGCCACGTAAATGGTGCACAAAACGAAAAGGACAGTGGATGTTAACACAAGAACCCTGATTGACAAGAATTTAAATTTAACAAAGTCAACGACGAGGGGCCATAAACTCACCATCGACTAGAGATCTTCCCCGATCTTGATATGAGCAAGTACATGCACAAACCGTACAGCATGCAGCTACGAGGTTGAGCATTCTTATGCAACTTGTCTGGTTTAACCAGGAGATAGAACATACTTCAGTCCTGGTTCGCAGATCCGTTCAGCTACACCCACACTCAAAAATGTGACGACGCATACCATAAAGCACAGTCTCCATCCAGATGGATATCAGTGATATTTCACCCATAGGGGGGACGGTGGCTTGGGAAGTTGTCATGATGTCGAAGGAATCAGGGGGTGGTGGAAGCTCGTGCAAGCTGCGTGTTTAATACCCTCCCGAGTTACCCGCTCAAACATACCTTAATCCGGAAGCGACCGTGAAGACAATCGAGGTGCATAGGCAACCAGCGGAAATTATTAAGACCCACCACTGCCACCAGGTACGACACAGCTGTGCCACGGAGCTAACTTGGCAACCCTTTTCGTCGATTTCGTTCTTTCGTGTGGCGTACCAGCTCGAGATAGAGCGGAAATAACTAACGGCGCAATCCTATGGAGACAGGACTCTTGGCGAAGTGTAAAGCAGAGATGGTAGCATGCATTTGTGCCAGCCTTGGTGTGTTTGGCGTAGATTCCGCAGTGGGAGTGTGTGCAGCACCCGTGGAGGGCGACATTATTGCTCTTCCAGGCGATCCCACGATTCTAGCGCAGCGACATATCAGATCTAGACAACATCGGCCACGGCAAACGGCCGTATGGGATGTGGGAGAAAGTGAGACCCGGCGCCGGTATTGTGGCCGGTCCTTCGCAGATATGATTCCTACGTTCGGGTTGGCAGAGGACGGCTGTCAATCGTATCGAGTGGGAAGTGATCTCTTCGCTCGATACTTCTTCCGTTAGGTCGATATCCGTGTCGTCAGCCGTGAGCAAAGCACAGGTCCATCACTGACATGCAATGCCACGTTTCATTGTGTAGAGCATCAGGAAGATCATTATTTCATAATTATACACAATGTCAATAATGTTGCATATTAGGAAAAGGCTACCGAATAATTGTTAACAACTATACTACAGTATCACGTCGTAAGTATCAGTCAAATCTGCATAATCCCTGGATATAGTATCCATGAATGTTGAAGTCATGCATTCACTATGTAGGCTCATTTTCAAAGATCTCGAACCAATAAATACTAAGATGAACTAAATGATGGTCATATACATACATGTTCTGGTTGACAAACAGATTTACCCAAAGTGAAGGTGTGTGATCCAGCACATCACCACTTTTCCGTTTGCACAGAACTGTGGGCCCAAAGCTTGGCAACAGGTGGTAATTGTGGTGTATCTTGTCTGTATCAAATACACTTGCAAGGCATTGTCTGTGTCATGTGGCATGCAAAATTTGATACAATTATGTTTGGATCCATTCATCTGAATGGACTCAGAGTGAACTATTCAACATATGCAAGGTGACCAGGCTTCTTGACCATTGATGGAAATAGAGTCCCAAGGTCTTTATTGTGAATCTTGAACAGGACAAGAATTTGCCTGACCCGATAGCATGTCACTAATGTTGATATTTTCTCAGAGACGATGGTTGAGCTTACCTTGGGATCTGATTAGCATGCTTTGGCCATTGTGAACCAAAACAGTATCAAATCATCCAGGTACCATTCTTTCCAGCCAATCTTTGAAAGCAGGCTTTGCATAAGCTAACAGGAGGGTATAAGGGTACTCCTGTTGTGCAGGGCAGAGAAGAGAGAGGTGAGTCAAGGATGCTCACTGAGATAGAGACTAAAGTTCTTGTGACCAAGTTTGGGTTAGGAAAGATTGATGAGATCAACCCTTGTAGAGCTTCTTAGAAGCTTGATCTCAAGGGGAAATGAATCTCGTTATTAATTACATCACAGTGCTTATCACCTTTAAATACATCCAGAAACATGTATGTACTTGTATGTGATGTAGCTAAAACAAGGTCAATGATGTCAGAATGACATCATAGGATCAGTCATGTTGCTCCACTTATTTGAAATAGGTGGAGTTGAATCTGGATCAATTCAACACAGCATTGTGAAGCTAGGAAAGCTCCAGACCAATGACATCATAGCTGAATGATAAAGACTGCATCTAGATTGTCACATGGTCGATCCTGAAGTGTAATTAAGATTACACTTTAATTAAGTTTGACTGATGTGACAGTCAAGCCTTAATAGTTGACCTAAGTCTTTAGTAACATGAATAGTGTATTACTACTATGGTCTGCCTGTATTAACAGAGCACAAGACCTAGTGTTCGATTCACAGAATCTCAATATAAGCTATGTCCACAGAGTGCAAATTGGCTGTGAAAGACTCACATATGTCTTCAAGTAGGCTTAGTGGCTGGAAACTTGAACCATTTATTTCCAATGAACACATCATGTGATGGTTCAAAACTTACAATGTGCACTCATCAAGTTTGCCACCTATGACTGACAATGCTCAAATGTTATCCTTAACTTGCCCCTGCCTTGCCCTGCTTTCACCCTTTGTCTTTATATTGTTGCCTATATGTCAAATTCTATGAGGGGTAGAGATACCCAGACTCAGCTGTTGCACAGTGGTGTGGCAGAACAACTGAGAGAGCAAGGACAATGCTGAGTGCCTAAATAGAGACAGAGATGTGAGTGCTAAACTCTGATGTAACTCCAATGTAATGTTTGGAATAGGAAATATCAGGTCCAAGATAAGAAATAGGACCTTACATATATGAACAATCAACTCTGAGATACTCTGGAGCAGAGTTGAGAGACTTGGTGCATGTCAACCTTGAAGGAGACCAGAGATTGGAGGTGTTACATTTTGACACTATAGCTTCAACATGGTGGATTCGAGTGTTTGGCACATTGTCAGTGGTTTTTTGGGAGTGGTGTGGACAGTCAAGGTACATGCTCTGTCTTGAACTTATTGTGGTTAGGCTGACTTAACTTCTTGACAGTTAATGTCTTTATTTTGACTTGTTTGGAGTTGCCACATGTGCTGCTCATTGCACTGTTCTCCTGTCACCTTCCATCATCTCCAGTGCTGTTTCCATCACTTTGGCACTTCCAATTGATGGCATTGCCTCCTGACTCACTCTTCTCAACCTCCTGGCCTTCCAGCATGTTTCTTCAACTTGGTATGTCTGTTTTGTCAATTTGCTTGTCTCTGACATCTGCAGAATGTTTCTGTGGGCTGTGGGCCTCCCTTGGTATGTGCAGTTTGCTGCTCAGGTTATTTGCTTCATCTTGAGTTTCTTGAACTCCTTCATGTAAGTCCTTTGTCTGGTCTCATTTTGAATGTTTGTGCTAATTTCAAGGCAGCTTTTTCAGCACATCCCTGGTTGTGCCATCCCATCAACTTTGCATGCCATGGTGTCCACCTGCATGCCCTTTCATCAACTCATGTGCCCTCCATGTGCCTTTCACCACCTTGCCATCGACCCATGGCCCTTCCATCCACTTGTGTGCCCTTCTTTTGACTTGCATGCCCTCCCATTGACCTGCATGCTGTCTCATCAACTTGCATGCCCTCATGTCCAGCCTCCCATTGACTTGTGTGCCCTCCTATCAATCTCCCCCTCCCTCCCTCCCTCCCTCCTCCCTTTTCTCCCACCTTCTTTCCCCTTTTCCCCTTTCCCCCCCCTTTCCCCCCACCTTCCATACCCTTCCATCTCCCACACCCTCCTGTCACCCCAACAAAGATGCTGCAATGATGACAATGACTATGGTAGTGGCATCATAACAATGCAATGGTGACTTTAAATGGCAGCCTGTGCCACCCTGCATCACTGACATATTTTTTCAGAGATGTTTCTGCTTTTGACTGCCTTTTTCTGATTCTATTCATTCACACTATTTGCTACTTTGTGACTTATTGTATTCCTAGTTATGCTACTAATGAAAATGGTTTGACCACTATGCATAATTCAGCATAAAAGCTGGTATATACTGGGCAGTTAAATGAATGTTGTATGGATGTTTCTATTTCATGGTTAACACCATAAAACAGATTATTATGCATAATCCTTGACACTACACATAATTTGACATATAAATTAGGTAATTATATGAACATTATAGAGTCATTTCCATTTTATGTTCAACTCCATAATGCCCATTATTATGCATAATTCTTGACATTTATGAAATACTGATTTTCCTGATGAGGAGTGGTAGATGCTCTCAGGAGATTCAAATTCAAGTTCCTGCATTTCTGAGGTGAGTTTGTGGTGGTTCATGGTGTGCTCATTCAGTGTTCACTTTGGGATCAAGCATACTTACCCGACTCATGAGATAGATCACAACTTATGGCAGAAGTCAAGATATTCATCCTGGTGAGGAAAGCATAACTGACATCCCTGAACTGCATTTCTAGCATCCAAATGTACTGTTCTTCAATGTGTGGTGCATCATGATGCTTGTGAATGAGTTATGTTTTCAATGGTTTCTGATCTTGGGCAAACTTGAATAACCCTCTGTGAGTGTTGTGCCAATGTAAAGATACCAAACTCTCCCTGTGCTAAAAGAATGATTGGGGCAGGAGACCAGTGTTGGCATATTTCTTGTAGTTGCCCTTAAGCACTACATGCTGTGATCAATTGATTAGCATGACTAGCTTTGGCAAATTCCAGAGCTTGATGATTGTGCAGAGGTATGTATCTGAGTCATATCATGTACCTGTGCTACTATACATTCTACTTTGTCATTGTGATACCTGAAAACTGACTTATCAGTGCCTCCACAGGTTGATCAAGCCTCAGGCTTGTGAGTTGTGATTATAATGGTAGTTGATGAGTTGTTCTAATAGAAAGTGCAGCTTGGGTAGCATCCTAAAAAAAGAGAAGTTCATAGCATCACCTGTGATGAGTATGTTGCACTGGCTGGAGTCACCAGGATAAGCTGGCAACTCAATTGAGGTGTGAGGCTGATGTGAAGCATCCAGATAGAATTGATTGAACTCCTGAGATTAGCACAGCATTTACTGCCAGAGAATTCCTTAGTGCCAGAATGGGATGAATAGCATGGTGCACCATACTCTTTGCCTTTGTTTGTTCTGTGAGCCATCCTTCAGCTTCATGCAAGGCTTGCTTGTTAGAGTTCAAAAATTCAAGAACCTTCTCTTCTTGTACATGTGTCTTACAATGCATGTCCCAAACCCTCACCACCTGGCTTCTGACATTCATTGAGAACACATTCACTCAGCACTCCTTATCCTGGTTGATATCCTTGACTACTTCAAAGCTTTCCTCATGGAACCCCAAGTGGTCAAATCAGTCAAATGCTACTGGACTGACTATGAGATTGATATCATGATGTGCTATCTACATGACCATTGTGCAGAGTGGGGGAAAGGTAACCTTCAAAAGGCATTATTTACTGCTGCTGCTGAGACTGCATCACCTCTGATTGGCAAGTCAAAAGATGGTAAAGCTGTGTGAAGTAAATTCAGTGATGTATGAATAGTTGTTTCATAGCTTGAGATTGTATGGTGCTCACTGTCTGTAGCTGAAGGGGAACTATACACAGATTAAAGCCTGGTGGAACAAAAGTGGCATCCATTATGATAATATCCATGGTGCAAATATTTGTGATGAACACTCAGCATGGGTGTTCAATGTGTGGGTGGATGATAAGGTATAGATTGACTTACTGTACTTCATGATGTGGCTAATCTGTATCAGAATCATGAGAGAATGAGACAATTTCAAAACAAGGACTGTCCATACTTTGAGATGATGTGTGATATCTTTCTGGAAGGAGGCACAGAGGGTCATGAAATATTCCAGGGTACCTTGGATACATTTGAAACTCCAGTTGGTGAAGTCACATCAGATTCAACAACCCATGATGGGTTTAGCATCCAGTCTACCTTCAGTATGTTTGACACAATTGTAATTGCATAAATCAAAGTCTTGTCCCATATAGCTACTTGCAGTACACATCATAGCATTCAGCCTGTGTTTGAGTGCTCTAAATTTACTGCAAACCCTTTGGCCACCCCTTGAACTGTGTGTGTTATGCTGTCTCTGTGGTTATTCCACCTCACATCACCCAGCAGAGTGGCAATTTGCCAATTCCTGCAATCACTTCATCTGGTATTTTCCTGCAGGGAATCAAACATTCACATGATGCAATGTCTGTAGAGTCACAGTCTCTTCCTTATTCACCCCACACATTCACTTCATTTCCTCATCCTCCAGGATCTAGTAATATGCTTCCAACAACCCCATTGATCTTAACAAGTGCATGCACAAGCTATTACAATCATCTAATCTATGGTATATGAACATTCCACATCACTTCCATGCATTACAAGTAGTCTAGAAACTCTACATGCAAAGCTAGACTCTATGACACCAAACTCTATGCATGACCCCACAACCCTACCCATGCATAAGATATGACATCATATGCATTCTAGACTACTCTAGATCATTCTATGTATTATCTGTTATCCTTACCCTTCACCACACCCTTAAACCTATTCATATATGATCTTCTGTTCTTCCACAGCCTTGCACATCAGGCATGTACAAGGCTGTAGCATGCTTCCATATGATTTCTAATATATTAGATACATGCATAGATAGCATGGACATCTTAGATTGGTGTACAATATGTACAAACTCCATGTAGTATATAAAGGACATGAATTGAGCCACCAAAGGACAGTCTTGTCCTTTTGGTGTTTCCTCAGCATCAAAGTTGTTGACTCATCCATCTTACTCCTCTCTACTTGATCCTTGAGCGACCTAGAGCCTTCAGTGGTTCTGAGTTGTTTCACAAGCAAGCATAGTCAAACTTCAAGCTCCTGCTGTCAAGCTATATTCCAAGAAGAGAAAGCTAATAAATGACTTATTGTGGTTGACACAATCAGCAACACCATCAACTCTTTCTGCCAATCAATTTTCCATGGATTCTGAGACTGACTTGCTGTTGTGTCTGAAGCTACAAGTGTTTTGTATGAGTTTGACCCCGCCATAATAGAATTATGATGCTGGTGAAATATCTTGAGAGAGTGATCATATTGCAATCATTTTTCTTGTGTTGAAGGGAGCTAATTGTGAGGAATATGTTATTGCATGCAGACAAGGCAGTCTGTGATAAAAAGCCTTTGCAATTGTGATAAAGGGGTCAGCAATAAGCAGGAGGGGATATTGAGATGTGATTCCAATCTATAGCTCCAATTGCATTATGGAATCAAGGGAAGAACTTGCTTTTGTGACATGTGTTTGTAAGACAGTATGGCCAAGGGGAAACTGCACATAGGTTATATGAAATGATGGGCTTGAAAATACAGTTGCCATCTTCTGAAAATAACTTCACTGGTGTGGTCAGTTATGTGTATGCTCCAAGAAATTTGTATATACTTTGATATTGTATTACTTGAGTGCTGAAAGTGCTCACCAACATGCCACACCATCAGGTCTGTGACACACATATATAGAAAAATAGCAACTTGTTCTTTCAACTTGACATGTTTCAAGTCTGAACAGCCAATTTCATGGAGCTTGGTAATTAACTGCAAAAAGGCTTTCTTTGACATTCCTAGCTCACACTGGATATGGTTCGAATGTTCAGAGATGAGTTCTAGCATCCACTGGTGCCCCAAGAGGATGGAGGTGTGATATACAATAGGATCCTTTCTGAGTGGCTTGGAGTCAAGGGTAAGATAGATCAGTGAAAGTATGAGGATATAAACTAAGTCAATCATACCACACATAAGTTGGTGGTGAATTTTGGGTGGGATTGCCATTGATGTGCTCTTTGAACATAGCTAGCTGAGCTACTATGAGCATCAGATCAATTCCAATCTCTGACAGGCATGCTGAGCATGAAGTGGAAGAATGGCTCACAAAACAAACAAAGGCAAAGAGTGTGGTGCACAGCACTGTTCATTCCATTCTGGCCCTTAGATGTGGTTGATCATGCACTCACACATATTATCCAGCCTGAAATACATGCAAGTCTGACAGAACAATCAGTTTCATACTCTGTTATGATAGCATTATATGATTTTGAATGTGGCAGTGAGCTGGTTAAGCCAATGATCACCCATCAAAGTCACCAGTTGTCAGGTTCTACTTGAAGAATGAATTAGCAAATAGAGAGTAGATTTGACAACCTAGCTACAATGAATGTGGTGATAGATGAGAAGAATGAGTCTGAAGTGAAATCCCTCTAAGACACAATGAAAGGATAATTGTGGGACACAGAGGCAATCTTGTGGGTTGTGGAGTGATGATGAAGTCAATCTTACAACAGTACCCTCTTCTCAAGGTCAGCATCCTCATTAATCTAGTTCTTGCTTCAAAAATTGTTTGAGTCTGACATTAATTTCATGTTCATTGTTGAGGTTGACACATGGTTTCCAAGTGTTTTCTTCACATGAAAGACCTTTCCACCTAACTAGATACTTCTCTTTTCATTGTCTCACATATTGATCTAATACTTCTTCAACTTTGAGTTCAATGTGATCTCCAAAATTGACAGCTGGTAGCAGCTTGGAGGTTCTTTGAAAGAAAGAGGAAGGTGGGTGGTAAGGGTGGAGTAGGTATATATGGAAGACAGGGTGCATCTACCATGATGAGGGTAGTTCAAGCCTGTATGCCTGTTGGCCAACTCTCAAAAGCACTCTGAAAGGGCCAAGGCATTGATCATTGAGTTTACAAGATGGGCATTGTGGCCTAATATTCATTGTCTTGGGCCATACTCTATTTCCAGGTTGGTAATCTGGTGCCTCTCTCTGATGGCAATTATAATGTCTTTTCACATCAGCCACTGCCTTGACAAGGGTAGAGTTAGAATCTTCCTGAATATTCTTTATACATGCAAAGAAAAACTCAGCACTCTCACTGTGGATTTGACTATAGGGCATGAAGGTTTTTCATGAATGCTGGTCATAGTGGAGATAGAAAGGGGAGTAACCAGTTGTGGTTTGGGATTTATTGTTGTAGCTGAATTCCTCCAGAGACAACCAGTCTAACCAGTATGATTGATGGTAGTTCACAAACAGGTGCAAGTATTATTTTATCTTCTGGTTAACATGCTCAGTGTCAAATATATAACTCCTCCAAGCTCCTCTGACTTACTCTGAACCTGTTCTGGTGCAACTCTGAACTTTTGCCTACAAAGTACAACTCCTGACTCTGGAGTTATTCAGAGTTGGTTACACTCTCAATAATGTCCTTTTTCTCCTTCGGACCCCATATTTCCTATTCCGGACATTAAGTCGAAGTTACATCGGAGTTTAGGGCTTGCATCTCCGTCCCTATTTAGGCACTCAGCATTGTCCTTGCTCCCTCAGTTGTTCTGCCACATCATTGTGCATTTCTCTACTTTACTTTACTTATGCTCATAGTCTGGGTATATCTACCCCTCATAGGTAAATACAGTTGTTCTGCCACTACTATGCAATTCTGAGTTTGGGTATCTCTACCCCTCCATAGTTCACAGTTTCTGACACTCAATTTGACCATCCATCTGAGGATGGTATGCAGTGGAAACATTAATGCAGATGCCAAGGAGACAGTTGAGGTCATTTATGGAATCAAAAAGTTAGTGCAGAGTGAGGGGATCAAACCAGGTGGGGTGAGGAACCTGACATGTATTTTGGGTCACTCACCTGGCTAACCTGTCACTTACTTAGCCACATGTTTTACCTTTTATAACCTTCTTTGCCATGTGATCTGGTAAATTGCAACCACAACAGGATAGCTGCAACCTACCATGATGGTATGTCCATGATGCCCACACCATGATGGCACAATGACAAGGCTGTGATGCCTGCCCCATGACAACATGCTGATAGCACATGGCCACTGCTGTAACTGTCACCAGCACCATCATGATGGTAATGTGATTTGAGGGTTGCAACTGCAATACAATGTGACAACATTGGTGATGAAATGAGACAGCCACCATGGCCACATGGGTTGGGACTGTGACCACAACAGGACAGTTGCTGCCACAATGATAATGTAAAACTCCTAGGAATTCTGAAGTGGAACTTCTAAGCTAATGAAAAGGGTGTGAGTGTAGTTCTTGACCCAGGGGATTGTGAAGAGATAAATAAAAATGGTGAGAGTGAATAGAAATGGCTCACTGGTGTCCTAAGAGAGCTAGAGATAAGAGTCTGATTCCTCCCCTTTTAGCAGAGCTAAGGAATCAATTATGGAGTTGTCAGGACTTGACAGGATTTGAAGGGAAGTGAAGGAAATTGAACTTGGAGACTTAGGACTGATGGTAGATCGTGGTAATTGACTTGTAGAGCTATGTTCTATGTACAAACTTTTAAGTCTGGGCATTCCTAAGACTGTGAATCAAAGGAAAGATGAAGAAACAAATGTAGACACTAAATAAAGTAATATCCCGATTAGGAAACACATTTCCGACTCACAGGTGACTCGTTCAGAGTGTGGAAACAAATGTCTGGTCCTCCAGATGTCGGAGTTCTGACTCAAGAAGATGGCTTGTAACTTTTGAGTCTTGAAGGAGTGGTGGAGGACTTTGGAGGAGCTCAGAGGATGAACAAATACTCAGAGGAAGTAGAAATATCACTGTAGAGAGCTTCAGGGTCCTACAATGACATGGCCATGATGCCCATGCTATGACATGCCAATGCCACTCAGTCACCACCCCCAATATGATGACAATGAATGCAACAATGTGACCACCACATCATTGACATCATGTACTGTGCCCCTTCTGCATCCTCCCTGATACAACAACAACAATAATGTACTGGCCACTCCCTCCTCTCTGATACAACATCAAAAATGACACAATGATTGTGTCAATGTGACCACCATGTCATTGTCATCTTGTGCCCACATCCTCTTCAACATATTGACAGTGACACTGCCCATGCACCATGTTCCCCTTGTATCCTCCCTGATATGTTGAAAATGCCACCACTGTGCACCATGCCCCTCTTGCTGATGGCCTATCACTGGAGTGGCAAATGTAACTGTGATGTGACAACAAATACTCCGGAATGTCAGGTGGGGATGGCCACCACTGCATCTGTGATGAGGAGAAACAATAAGGACAGCCCAAATTATCACAGGATGGCTATTAGCATGACCATGATGATGCAGGATGACCAGGACAGCCCCAGTTGTGACAGGAGAGTTGCCAGTGCAGGCGCAACAGGACAGCAAAGCTGCAATGGCCTTAATCATGATGGGATGGTCACCAGCACAGCCCTAACCATGGCATGATGGCAGGGAAATGGCCAAACAGCAACCAGTGACTGCAACAATGTGATGACTATGTGTCAATAATGGCAACATGACAGCAACCACTGTGATGAGTTGGGATAGCTACCAACATAGCTGTTTTTGGTGGCATGGTCACAACAGGATGGCTGTGGAATGACATTGATGAGGATATAATGCAGGGATGTGACCACAACATGACAGAGATGGTAAACTATGTAAGATATGTAGATATATCACAGACTACTTTGTATGCATGGAAATACATGATGTTTTAATTTGTTCTGTATCTTTCTGAAAACCTGACATAAGTTCCAAATTAGCTGGGGCAAGGTAGACCATTTTGGTGAGGTGGTCAACAACAACAAGGATTGCATTATACCCATGGCTTGAAAGAAGGAAATCAATGAGATTGGTAAAGATACATTGCCAGTTACAGCTGGACATAAAGTTGGATGACAACATTCCCAGGGATTTGATGGAGGAGTGTCAAAATATATCTCCTCTGGACCTCCAACTTCCTCTGAGGTCCCTCTTGCAACTCTGAGGCTGATGTGCACCAAGTCACTCAACTCTGCTCCAGAGCATCTTGGAGTTAACCATTTTACACAGTAAGGTTCTTTTCTCCCTTCAGACCTCATATATCCTATTTCAAACATTACATCAGAGTTGCATTGAAGTTCATGTGCTCTAATCTCCATCACTATTTAGTTAGTCTGGTTTTGTCATCCCTCCCTCAGTTGTTCTGCCACTATTGTGCAACACTGAGGTTAGTTTTCTTAGCTACATCTAGCTTTCTTTTTACTCATGTTTGTAGTCTGGGTATCTCTACCTGTCATATCCATGACAACTCCGGTCCTCCGAGCACCAACTCCGTTCCATCTCCAGTGTGTTTACACCACATATGCATCTCTGTTCCTCTGGACCTCCGTATATATCTCACATTATGACCTTGTTCCATATTTAGTTAGATCTCACACTCTGTACCTTTCCCTGTCGCTGTGCAGCACAGCTCTGGCAAACTGCACAACCAGTGTGCAGCTCCGGTTCATAGATCCCCGACTCCGTTTCATTACTCATCCGTTATGACTTCATTACAAATCTGATGCTCCTCCATACTATATATTCTGTACCATCTCCATTGTACATATCCAGTCGTAATATCGAATTGAGTACTCAACGTTCTCCCTTCTCAATCAGCTTGACGCTTGGCTCTCTGCCAAACTCCAACAGATACTCTCCACTCTCCTCCGAGTCTAGACGACTCAACTCTGTACCTCTGACCCTCTGCAAATACAGGACCACAACTCTGAGACTTGGATAGTGGTGCACCACATAAGGTGAAGCCAAGGTCCTACCAATATCTCTGGAGTTCTGGAGATACACTGGAGTTCGTCCGCACGGCCCTAACAGTATATTATGACTCCATACTATTCAAGTCTCCATCCCTGTACTTATGTCCATTTTCACCTCTTGCTCTCAGTCCTCCCATGCCTCTGGCACAACCTCCCCTCTGTCCTCCCATTATCATTCCCTTAGCGTCTTTACCAACCATCGCTGAAACTTAAAACCTATCTCTGAGTTCCAAAGTTTCTCTGCATGATGTGTCCCTCCGTCTGCATCTCAAGCACGCATCACGCCAACTCTGCCCACTCTGAGCGTGCGCTCTGTGACACCCAGATGCTCTCCCCGTACCCCTTCCGCCCATAGTCACTCTGGATCTTCAGACCAGCCAGAAGTTGTTCCCTCCAATGGCAAATCTGGCTCCTCCGGTGGTGACTCTGATGAGTCTGTCCCTCAGGATGTGATGAGCACCCTGGCATGTGCCATTCATGCCCTCAATCGCTCCACTCGTCATTCTTCCTCCCCCCGCTCCTCTGACCACACCAAAGTTAGGGAACCAGATCAGTTTGATGGGTCTGACCCACACAAACTCCGGATCTTCCTGACACAGTGTGAACTTTAATTCGAGAACTGTCCAGCCTCTCCGAACTCCATCTCCTCGCCCATAACATCGACGCCCGCTACTGGGAGCGTCAGTCTGAGATCAAGCGCAAAACACAGTCCTCCAACTCATCATCGTCTTCTGCCAAGCCCTCTGCATCCACCTCCAGCCCTGTTCCTGTCAGCTCCACTCCCGTCTCTGCTTCCATTCCCTCCGATCCATCCTCTAACAACCCCAACCTCTCTGATGACTCTGTCGAGTCTGACAATGAGGATCTCCCAGACTCCCCCGCATCTCCAGAAACCAAACTGGAGGCTTCCAGCCTGGAGGCACACAAATAGTGTACCCCATAGCTCTGCACGATCAGGGTCGTGTCCCTCGATCTGTGCATCAAGAAAAGCATCCAAAATGTGTCCGTTCCCTCTGCTCCCTCCATCCTCCGTCCTCCGCTTCGACTCTGCCCCTACTCTGTCACCGTTTGGTCGTCCCCTCCATTTCCTTACAGGTGTTATCACTTTGTCGACATTTTTATGTCACTCCGCTGGATGAATTTCTTTTGATTGCTGAACACCACTGACTCCCCCGCTTCAATCCATTGATCGACAGGGTCGCGAGCAGTACCTTTCATTCTGGTCAATCATACATTCATGCCAGCCCCCACACTCATCTCTGCAGCCTCTGGACTCCATCCTCCAGCTGACCCTGGCACCATGCCACCTCCGATGCACCACGTCTCCGCTCCGTTCCCGTCCATTCCAGCTCCATGAGCCTCTGGTGATCTGGTTGCTGAGAGCCCTCAGACCTATGGTCCTTCCCCTTCCATCCTTATCCTCTGTATCATGACCATTCCCTCGGCTCCTTCTCTTTGGCCTCTACAGGTTTTGGCCTTAGGAATCACCTTCCGACACCTCTGGTATCTCCGTACTCTGGTAAACCCCCCACTCTTTACCTCTTCCGTTGCTGTCGATGCTGGGACGTCGACTCAAAGAGGGGGATAGCAACCCACCTGTCAACCTTAGGTCGCCCCTCACTCTGCCCTCCACTCTGGGACCTCTGAGAACACGCCATGTATTTTTCACGTTGTTCTATCTACAAATCGGTGACCTCTACTCCTCATACTCTGATGAGGAATTGTCCTCTGGAGCCTCCGCTTCCTCCTGCTGCACCTCCACCTTCTCGACCTCCTTCCCCAACTCCACAGCCTTCCCCGCTTCCTCCCTCTGCAACTCCACCAAGTCCTTCTCCACATCCCATTCCTCCGAATCCACCTCCAACCTCACCCCCATCGCTCCGTACATGTCCTCCGTCTTCAGCTCGACAAGACATGTCAAATAGTAGTTTTAGATGTCAAGTCGCCTGTTCAGCCCCTTCACAAGCTCCTGGAGCCCTTGGATCACTGCTGCGACCTTGCAGTCGAGCCCACAGTTCTCACACCTCTGACACCCTGCAAGGGTATTCACCCGTTCCTTTCCTTTTCTGGAGTTCTTCTCCACCTACGTCTGACACCCTCCGAGTCAGCCACCTCCGCGCTGATGACTCAACCACTCACCAATTTCTGGGCCTCCTTGCCCACACGCCTCGTGGCTTCCTCTTCCACCCTCGCAAACTCCTCTGCCACCCTCCATGCCTCCACCTCCACCCTCCGGCATGCCTCTTCTTCCACCTTTCGGCAAGCCTCCTCCTCCTCAGCCTTTCAGTGCGCCTCCTCTTCCCTCTTCACTTTCGTCCACCTCCTCCACTCGGCAGCCTTCGCTTTCCACATCGTGTCATTGTTGTCTTCGTGCTCTGCAAGACGCGCTTTGGACCAAGTTTTGATGTTGTTGAAACCGGACATGGTAGTGGTTGAAGATCAAGCCATGTTCCAACTCCGTCCCAGACTTTATACCCTCTTTTGGACTCCGACACTGACTAACTCTGCATTGTTCCCAAAGAGACCTCAGGGGTTCAGTCCCAAGAGGGGGATACTGTCATATCCATGACAACTCCGGTCCTCCGAGCACCAACTCCGTTCCATCTCCAGTGTGTTTACACCACATATGCATCTCTGTTCCTCTGGACCTCTGTATATATCTCACATTATGACCTTGTTCCATATTTAGTTAGATCTCATGCTCTGTACCTTTTCCTGTCACTGTGCAGCACAGCTCCGGTGAACTGCACAACCAGTGCGCAGCTCTGGTTCATAGATCCCCGACTCCATTTCATTACTCATCCATTATGACTTCATTACAAATCCGATGCTCCTCTGTACTATATATTCTGTACCATCTCCGTTGTACATATCCAGTCGTAATATCGAATTGAGTACTCAACGTTCTCCCTCCTCGATCAGCTTGACGCTCGGCTCTCCGCCGAACTCTGATGGATACTCTCCACTCTCCTCTGAGTCTAGACAACTCAACTCTGCACCTCCGACCCTCCACAAATACAGGACCACAACCCTGAGACTTGGATAGTGGCGCACCACATAAGGTGAAGCCAAGGTCCTACCAATATCTCTGGAGTTCTGGAGATACACCAGAGTTCGTCCGCACGGCCCTAACAGTGCAGAAGTGGGATGCTGCCCTGGTGAGTAGCATGCCTCTCATATTTTGTTTTTTTTTTCATTGACCTCTCTCTTAGCTTCATCTTCAAACATGCCTATGCCAGGCAAAGGAAGTTGGGGCTGAGCTCTATGTTGAGCCCTGCATGGTCACTGCCATGTGGGAGGCCCGTCCGCTCATTGAATGGTGAAAGGCAGAGGCCACAGCAGAACAACAGCAGGTGGAAGAAGAATGGATGGTGGTGACAAAGAAGGCAGAGGAAGAAGTGGTGGTAGCAGAGATTCTGCACCAGACTGGAGGGTAGACATGCTTCGTCTGCAAGAAGGAGAAGGAGGTGCCCAAGGGGAAGGAGAAGGCACCTGCATCTGGTAAGTGCGAATTTCTCGAGTCTGATTGCAAACTAACCCATCCAGTAGCATGCTCCAAGCAGCAGAAGATGCACCCAGATCCTTGTCAAAATCTGTGGACTATGGTAGGGGTAGAAGTACCCAGACTCAGTGTTGCACTAGAGTGGCAGAACAACTGTATTTACCTATGGTAGGGGTAGAAGTACCCAGACTACAGACATAAGTAAAAGAAAGGAGCTAGTGTAGCTAAAGAACTAACCTCAGTGTTGCACTAGAGTGACAGAACAACTGAGGGAGAAAAGACGAAACCAGACTGACTAAATAGTGATGGAGATTAGAGTGCTTGAACTCCGATGTAACTCCGACGTAATGTCTGGAATAGGATAAATGAGGTCCAAAAGAAGAAAGGGACCTTACTGAGTAGAACGGTCAACTCTGAGATGCTCTGGAGTGGAGTTGAGGGACTTGGTGTGCATCAGCCTCGGAGTTGTAGTGGATGACCTTGGAGGTGACCGGAGATCGGAGGTGTTACATTTTGACATCCTGTCCTGGTTACAGACAACAAGGACGAGGAGGAGGAAGAAGAAGAACTGGCTCCCCTATCACTGGCAACTGGGAAATGGCTCACGGTCAAGCTGGGCCATACCAGCATCAAGGAGTGCCTCTCCTATGAGGCCAAACACCTGGAGGTGCAGCTGCTCAGCATGCAGGCTTGGATGAAGGAGGTGGAGGCAGTAGTGGCAGAGTTGGTGGCCAAGATAGGCAGCTGGTAGAAGGATCTAGGGCAGATCCAATGGGACATAGATAGGTTGGGCTCTGGTAGATAGAATTTCCTCTCTGTCTCCTTTCTGTAATGTCGCTTATGAATTCCAATGCATGTGTCCATGTCCATGTCTGTTGGTGTGATCCGACCAGTCCTTAAGTGAAAGAAACAGTAAGGTAAGTAAAGGAAGAGAAAGAGGTCCAAGACAGGAGTGACAACACCAGGTTGCAAGCATCCACTTGACTTGTTTTCATTGGTTAGCTTTCACATCTATACCTTCCCAGATCAAACCAGATGCCTGGTACCCAAGTACCAGATGGACACCAGATTGGTAGAAAAAAAACAAGGAAAAGAAGGAGAAACATAAGTAAGTAGAGTTCGAGAGATGAGGGGGACTTTGCATAATAGAGGAGATGGTATTCAGAATCTATCATAGGGGTATGTTGTTTTTGTTGTTTTAATGTTTTATGTTTTTCTGTTGGCTTTTTGTTTATTTAGTATCGTAAGAGAAAGTGAGATGCATCTGAGAGAGAGCACTGGATTAAGAACTGGGATGAGACAGAGAGCACTGGACAAAGAACCAGGATGAGACAGAGAGCACCAGATAAAACCCAAGATGAAACAGAGATAGAGAAATGGGTATCATATTTTGACTTTGTTTTATTTTTGTTTTTGGGAGAAGCTAGTTTTTGTGGACTGCTTCTCCATCTTTCTTAACTTTGTACTTCCCATCTTCCTCAGCTTTGTATTCATTTAACTGGTTATCATCCAATCCAGTCAGATCCATAACTGGAATGGAGATCTTTGTCCTTGGAAAGTAAGGCAGCAAGCGAAAAGCCGTGTACCTCAACTTAGAGATGGCACTGTCCAACTTGGCCAGTAAATATGATCTGCTGGTGGTCCTGCAAAGTACCACCATTGGTCTGAGATACTCTTCCAGTTTAACTCTTTTTCGATCTGGGAGTTCCAGACCAGAATGAGATTGCCAGGACAGTACTTGACGTCATGAATCCAGTTTTTGAATTGCACCGCAAATTGCTTCAATGATGTGAACTAGGACTGCAGGACTTGCATCCGCATTGTGTTGATATCTTCTTGATGCTTTTGGAGCTGAGAAGCTCACCATGTGATCAGGGTGGTTCTAGAGATGAGGTCAGAAGCTGAAGCTGGCACAAGAAATGTAGCCTTGAATAGAACAAAAGGAAAAAGCAGCTCAACACCATGTACCATAAAGTATGGTGAGAGGCTGGTGGATTTAAGGATTGTGACACACTCTGCCCAGAAAATGGAGTGAGTGGTCGAAGGCCAATGAACCTCCCCTTCAGGGTGCTTTTCACAATGGCCTCCTGAACATCATAGTGATGCTGTTCAACCACACTGTTTGCCTGAGAGTTGTAGGGATAGATCCAGATATGGTGGATGCCATACTGGCTGGCAAGAATATTGAGAGCCTGCATGAAAGGGGATCCATTGTCAGTAACTAACTTGGATACAGTGCCCCACCAGCACAGAATGCTTTCAAAAATAAAAGAGGCAATGGCAGATGTGTTCTTGGATCGTAGCATCTGCCATTCTGGGTACACAGTGAGCATGTACCAGGCCTGAACAATGTACCAGTATCTGCCATAATGCAGCATCAACATAGTGTTGATGTGAATCTTGTAGAATAGACCACCAACGGCAGGGACAGTTGAAGGGATATGCAACTTCTGTGTTTGTTGAATTTGGCACTCATGACAAGTCTTTATGTACCACTTGACATTGTCTGCCAACATGGGCCACCAGAACCATAGGAGCAACTGGGTCCAGACCATGAAGACACCTTTGTGCCTGAGGCTATTGTGAGCCTCCTGGATCAGCCCATAGTGGCACTCTGGCAGAACTACTAGTTGATGGTGACCATGTGGCTTGCGACAGTACAGAGAGCTGTTGAGAAGGAAAAAGTGAGTCACCAAGTTGATGAAGAAAGTATAGTCGGAGTCAGATAGATCTGGGGGATGCATATGAGCCTCTTTGGCAAGGGCCTTGGGTGAATGAGGGATCCCTGGATCATCTAGTGAAGCATCCAGGACAAGAATGAATGATACGGTGGATGGCAGGTCAACACTGGATGTCTAGAATGGTGAGGGGTGGAACTGGGTGAAGGTAGCTGGTCATTGAGAAGGACAACAGAAAATGAATAAGTTCAGTCAAGCCAGTCATCATAGTCATCATTCTTAGGTGGACCAGCCTTGGCTGGAGGATGTCATGAGAGTCTGTCTGCAGCAGTGTGCTGCGATGCAGGAACATGGATGAGACAGAACATGAAGAGAAGAATACCCACGATTCACTGGTTGATGGTTGCATTGGGCTGCAAGTTAGAATTGTTAATCATATCCTTGAGTACTTTGCATCCATCTCAACCATCAGGTTGGTAACACCAAAAATGAAGATCCGTACAGTGTGAAGCACATGGAAGAGCCCATACTGGCCCTTGATGTCTGTGAGACTAATCAATCTGAACTGGTTCAGATACCTCTTGCCATCCTCTCCTTCCTGGGATAGGAAGTACTCAACTGTGATCAATGAAGTATCAACAGCCAAGATCACCTCATGGTTGGACTTGTAGTCCAAGTGGCACAAGGTGGGAGAGGTTCAGATCATGTTCTTGAGACACTGCATTGTAATCTGCTGAGGCTCACTCCAATTGAATGGAGCATTTTTCCAGGTCAAGTTGACCAACAGACATGCAATAGAAGTGAAATCATGAATGAAAATGCAGAGCACTCCACACACACCTAAAAATCCATAGACCTGTGTCAAGGTCTGGCATTCTGGCCAATCACAGATCTTTTGGACCTTGTCTTCATGGGGGATGCGTCTACCACCATATACTTGTGTTCAATGATTGTAGCATCTGGTGCTGCTAGAAGAAACTTTTTAGCAGATACAGTAGCACCAACATTTTGCAACTGCTGAAGGATGTGGTGAATGACCTGAAGATGCTCCCAAATAAAGTGGTGGATCCCCAGATTGTCAGAGATCATCTTGTACAATCTGTCCGGTTGTTGGTACTGGGTGGTGACAGATTTGACCAGCAGATCAGCTATGAAAGGATAAGTAACTCATCCTGCAGGATAAAGGCCATATCTGCCTGATATATCTGTACAGTGTTAGTATAGCCCATTGGAACAGTGGTAAGATGATGGAGACCCATAGGACTATTGAAAGTCATAAGGTCCCATGAATCTGGATGAAGTGGACACTGGTCATATCCAGCAAACAAATCCATCATTCCATACACTGCAAATCCAGCAAAGGACTCTGTGAAGTGTTCAACAAATGGGGGCATGGAAGAGTCCTGGACCATAATGCCATTCAGAGGCTGGAGGTCATGAACAAGGTGAAGTGACTTCTTGTCCTGTTTCAGGATGCAGAACTAGTGGCACTGGTATGCGGTGGTTGACAGCTCATATATGCCAGATGCAATCCAGTCCTTGATTATCTGAATAGTGTCAGTCCACATACCCAAAGAAACAGGAATATTTCATAACACCCAAGGCATGTGGAGTATGATAGGAATCTTGACAGCAGGAAAATATTGCTCATCCAAGTAACTGCACTCAGTCAGTACCCAAGCAGAAGCAGTTTTGTGATCCCAGACCAACCAACAAATGAGTTTGACTTCCTTGAGCCAAAGCCAGTTCACCGGATCAAGATCTAGTTTGTCAGCCCATTCCTGAGTGAAATGAAGTCCAGGAGAAAAGTCAGGAGGAATGGTAGGTAATGGTGTAAGACTGGTGAGAGGATCATCTGGGAGGGTCTGGGTGATCTGGAACTTCTCATCCATTGGTGTGATGACTGACCAGATCTTCTTTGCAACCGGTTTGTCTGTGAGAGAATGGGAAATTGTATCATAGAAGTAGACAGAAGATAATGCAGAAACAACATCCAGGTTAATGGTGGATTGTATAGCAGAAGGAATAATCTGATGCTGGAGGAATAGGTCCAACAGAAAGCAGAGGAAGATGTGTGAAGTGACAAGTGGAAACATGCTGTACAGATGAATGAATGGACTCTCCCCAACCATGAGGTGGATCATTGATGGCTGTTACATTGTGTCAAAATATACAACTCCTCTGAGGTCCTCCGACTTACTCCAGACCTGTTCCGCACAACTCCGAAGCTTCCGCCTACCAAGTACAACTCCTGACACCAGAGTTATTCGGAGTTGGCTCAATACTCAGTAACGTCCCTTTTCTCTTTCGGACCTCTCATTTCCTATTCCGGACATTACATCGGAGTTACATCGGAGTTCATGCGCTCTGATCTCCGTCACTATTTAATGTGTCTGCTCTCGTAATCACTCCCTCAGTTGTTCCACTACCACTGTGCAACTGAGGTTAGTCTTTTTAGCTACATCTAGCTTTCCTTTTACTTATGTCTGTAGTCAGGGTATCTCTACCCCTCCATAGGTAAATACAATAGTTGTTCCACTACCACTGTGCAACTGAGTCAGGGTATCTCTACCCCTCCATAGCACACAGAATTTGACACATTGCAACTGCTCTCAACAGCACAGGCAACCTTCAGATCATGACCAGATCAGCAGCATATACTGCTTCCCGCTGTTCAAATTGTGAAGCATTATAGTCTGCAAGCTGTCAGGGAAATCCTCTATGTTAGCACTCATCAAACAATGGAAAGGACACCTGAGTAACAGGTTGAAATTAGCTTTCACCAAGATCTGAACCTGCACCATGACATCACTGGCATCAAAATCCAATGAGAGGTTTTCAAGAACATCAATGGTAGAGTCCACATTGGTATTCATGAACAACACTTCATAAGATGGTCCAACCGGATGGGCAACTTGAGTTCTTCCCAAATCCTCTTTGGCATTGTAATGATCTTGGATTCTAAATTAAGAATGCCAAGATGAGCACATCCAGACTCTTCTACTTTGGCCTTGATGGTTCATAGTGGGAGATTATGATGTGTGATGATGAGACCATCATCATTGTGGAGGATCTGGTCACCATATTTGCAACTGACCACTGCTGGATCCTTCCCAGATAGCTCATGTACCTGTGCAATGTTAATAGATGGGTTGGTAGTATGCTTCACCATAGTAAGATCTCGAAATTGCTTCTGAAACTCAGGTGAGACAGTGAATAGCTCCTTTACTGGCACAGGAATGCTTGAGTCTAGCACCCATTCCAGGACTTGACAAGGTGCAGTGTTGTAGGAAAGTCCAGTTTTCTACAGTGATATCCGGTCATTCCTGGTCATCCTGTAACCCCTATCCTGCACTCTAGTTGATCTGAGACTGCTCCGTGCTGCTGTCTATCCTGATCCAAGTCGATCTGGTAGTTGTCTGAAGGTCAGTTTTTGATTCATCTACCATTTATCTACTGTTTTCTTTCAATTTGATGCACCAGACCTGGACCCATGCATACAGGATACCCATCCAGTCCACTGGATACTGGATTCCTGCGCACTGGATCACTTTCCCACACATCAGATCCATTCTTTGAGTTGAGTAGTCCTTTTTTGTGTTTCTCTTGTTATATATCATTCAGGTATGCCTGAATTAGGATGTAGTTCCCCTACCATCACTATGCAAGCCATCTAGTTCCACTCAGTACCAATCCTAAGCCAGTTCTCCTCCAGTTTTTCTTATTCCTGTCCAAGTCCTGCAGCACCAAGTTGGTTTCCTAGCCCTACTGAATGGGGGGATTCCAGACTCAGTTTTCCAGTGTCCTGTGGACAATCAGTGAGCCCTTCTTATAGTCCTCTTTTATTCTCTTTGCAATCCCCTGAGTCAAGACCTACACTCACACCCTACTTATTTGCTCAGGACTTCATTGCAGTCCTTTAGCTACTTTACAGTGCCATCTTCTAAAGGGAAAGAATACTTATACTGAGTGTTAGAGAACATCTGGTTCTGGTATGGGGACAGATTGATAGTTTTGGTGCCTGCACCGAACACCTGAGGGACTGGGACTGGATGCATAATACGAGGAGTAGGAGGACAATCTGGCTGTTTTGATGGACTGGCCAATGAAGGCAGAGTGGATGATGATGCTGACTGCTGAAGTTCAGGAGAGAGAAGCTCCTTAGATACTGTAGCTGCACAAGGGTCAGGTCGCTTGTGTGGCAGAACCTGAACACCTTCAAAGTGAACTCTCTTTCCCTCATCCTTAGAAGCTTTACCAGCTTGGAATGAAGCCCAAGCCTGTGCTAGATAGGGTTGGAAATCCATATCCACTGAGATGGAAGTGGATCCTCACTCTGAATCCTCTGCCAGGATGTAGGTGGATGAATTGATATCCAAGATGGCAGGGGTATCCAGGTAAGTAGCAGACAGGATACTGGTTGTGATGTGGGTGCTAGCTGCTCCAGACAATGAAGCCTGGGTAGACTGTGAAGTCTTCATCACATGGTCTATTACATCCTTGAAATATCTTCTGCCCAGTACTCATGGAATCTCTGACCCATCTGGCAAGTAGAGCCTGCCATCCAGACCTCTGATCATTTTCCTGGTCTGAAGATACTCCAAACAAACAATGCAGGTCCGGGTAAAATGCCCAGACTTGGCATGGAATTTGCACAACAGTGTGGTGTAAACAGCTGAAGTATAGCAAGACTGATGTGATGATTGGGAACAGAGAAGAATGTTGGACACATTAAGGGTAGAATGAAGAGCAGATCCAGACAGCAAGAATTTGGCTGCCACAACCACATCTTCCATCAGATAAGGATC
>JBBPTO010000424.1:0-30895 GCA_038094155.1 Pulveroboletus cf. aberrans
CATTATCTTTCAACAGGGTAATGACCCCAAGCACTTCTCTAAAAGAGCTTAGGAATGGCTTGAATCTCATGGAATAAAGATTCTGGATTGGCCCCCACAATCTCCAGACATTAACCCTATTGAACATGTCTAGCAAATTTCAAAACAAAAGCTCAACAACTATTCAAGACAAGCTAGGGAAGTATGGGAAATTTGGGAGAGGACTGCAGTGGAGTGGGGCACAATTGAGGCTGAGAAGGTCAAATATTGATAGATAGTATGCCCAGAAGGCTAGAGGCAGTGATTAAGGCCAAAGTAAGACACCCTAAGTACTAAAAGTATAAAATTGGAATGATGCTCAAATAAGTGTCCCAATGACATGTTATTTTAAAATGGCTGTAACTCGGTGGCATGACAACCGAATCACATGATCTAAGTGGGGTTAGGAGGCCCATGGCAAGTACTACCTTCCCCCCTGCAAGTGTTTGGCCTTGTTTGGTTTTCGTTACTGGCAATTAACCAATCTCTTCAAAATGCATCAACATTGGGACACTTTTTTGAGCCACTGTATACAGTATGAATGTCTTGAATGGCCAGTGCATGCCAGGATCAATGCATGTATGTACCACTAAGTTGAAGGACACATGTAAGTGAGAATGTTTCCCAGGGTCTGCACATTGGACATACAAGTATATTGCATGGTATTGGAAAGCAGGCAATTAAATGTTGTTGTAACTCAGAGTGTTATTGGCTTGTGTTGATTGCTTGTGTTGAAGCAATGCTTGGCCATCCAGGATGGCCATCTAAATACAGATATATATGCCATGTGACAGTGAACACTTGTGTGGGACAGCCTTCTTGGACAGCCAAATTGAGCATGGATCTGAAATGATGGCATGCAATAAAAATATGTCATGCATTCTAGACATGGCTGTACTAGATGGCCATACCATTATGGCATTCATGATATCACATATTTGAGTTTGGTTGCATTAACATTGCCATTCTAAATGGCCACACCACTGTTAGTCTCAGCATATGTTTGATTCTGATTGTAACAGCATGGCCATCCTAGATAGTGACATCAGTGGTTTCTCTGGCAGTATATGTTTGAGGCTGGTTACACTGACATGGCCAGATGGCCACACCACTGCAGTCTCTCTGGCAGCATTTATTTGAGTTTGATTGCATTCCCATGGCTGTCTAGAATGATTGCACCTCTGTGGTGTCTATATATAGCATATGTCTCAGTGCAGTTTCATCAATCCACTATCCCAGATGATTATTGAACTTATGTGCTACAAAAGCATGTACATGAGCCCAATTCCATCAATATAACCATCCAAGATGGCCACTGAGTCATATTACAAAAATGTTAAATTCACTGCTGCTTGAGAAATTCATGTTGTTATTCATCTTATAGACCACATTTCATAGTTGGTTGAGATCTATTCTCATAGAGATTGTGTTAGAGCCTGTTGTCAACAGTTTATAAACTATCTAAGTAAACCCTCTAAATTAATAGAGGTTTTCTATATCTGGAATTCCAATTTTCATATTATGTGATTGGAGTTAGGCGTTGGGTTTAAATGCCACCCTAGGGTGCCAGCAAAGAGCTCATATAGACATCACCTAGACTTGTCAGGTGATTGATTCCTTAAAAAAGTGCTATAAAGTTACACTTTTGTGAGTCACAGCTCATTTGTGAGTTATACCTAGTATTATTTATCATTAGGCATGCCTCATCTGTCAGTCAGACTCAAGTTTCTTTAAGTAACATGAATGGTGCATTATACTATAGTCTGACTATATTAACAGAGCACAGGATCTAATATTCCATTAACTGAATCACAACAAAAAAATAGTTTGAGATCTGCATGGACCACACAAATCTCCAGTCCCTCATGAAATCTCAATATCTGAATTGAAGACAAGCAAGATGAGCTTTATCTGATTCAATTCAATTATATACTAGAAAGACACCAGGCACTTTAATGGAAAAAGCCCATGCTATTTCTAGAAAATAAGATCATGTTAATAGTGTAGAAAATGACAATAAAGAAGTAGTGGTAATTCCTAAAGAAAGTGTCTGCCAAAAGGAAGTAAAATTAAGAACCACCAAACAAGGTCTTCTGGATAAGGTAATGAGAGCACAGAACAATTTGAGAAAAGCAAACTTATCAAAAGCAGGTGGAGTGTAGAAGAGCGGACCAATTGTGATTGATGAAATGAAGCTAGCTTGCATTGGAATACTATAATGTTATATTATAATTCCACCCTTATAGAGAGAGAGAGAAAGTAATAAGACTTACCAGCTAGCCTCACAGTGCTATATCTGGAAATGCATACATGACCAGATTAAAGACTATTATAGCTAATGTGAAAGATACACCCAGATGAAGCCCATGAATATATCTCTAACAGGCAAACTTTCCCCAAACCTAATCCCAGCAGGACTCTGGAGGGATATCACTTCATATTTCCTAACAGCCCTACCAGATTGAAATGGATGTAATGCTATTCTTGTGGTAGTAAACTAATTCTCAAATAAAGTAGAATTTATCTTCACAAACAAGACCATCACAGCCCTGGAAATGGCCAAGTCATATCTAATGTAGACCTTTAATTCTGTGGGTGTTGAAATTGATATGTTAGTTACCCTCTGAGTTGCTGGACAGCAAACCCACTTCTCTTCTAGTGGCCTTCTTTGCCACCCTCCTTACAGCTTGCTCCACTCACCTCCATGCCTCTGCCTCTGCCTCTGCTCTCATGTGCACCTTCTTCTCTGTCCTCTCATGCACTGCCTTTTTCACCTTTCTCAACACCTTCTCCTCCAGTATTGACTTCATCTACCACCTCCACTTGGTGGCCATTATCTCTCACAGGTTATTGTCATTGTCTTCACAAGTCACAAGATAAGCATTGAACCAGGATTTGATGTCATCATTTGCAGACATGGTAGTGGTTAAATATCAACCCTGTTTCCAACCCCATTGTGACTTAAACTCTCATTCAAACTCTAAACCCAGCTATGTTTGCGGGTCTCTAAAGACCTTCAAAGGTTCAGGCTGAAAAGGGAGATGCTGTCATATGCATGACAATTCCAGTGTCTCTGACACAACTCTGTTCATACCTCCAGCATATTCACTTTCAATATATAACTCCATTCCTCCAGATCTCTGCTCCATGTAACAGTATATCTTCCTCTTGTTTTCTCCAATGCTGTGTAGCACATCTCCAGCTCATATCTGACCTGGATTTTAGCTCCAGCATATACTCATCTGACCTCTGTTACTAATTCATAGTCCTTCTGTATACATAAAGCCTGTGTCTGTACATAGATACATCGGGCTGAATATTGACTTAGACCATCCTCTGATCTCTCTCCAGATCACCTCTGATTCATCTCTGCCAATGAAGGCTATGACAGGGTGAGAGCACAACACATAAGTTCTGTTTCAAGCCTTCACCTCTTCAACATGCAACCTCTGGACCTTCTGGTTATCTCTGATCTTGCTCCACTCTGGAGCAACACAACACTCTCTATGATCCTCCAATCTTCAACCAGAGTGAAAGGGAAGGATGACCAAGTCTTAACAGTAGAGAATCAAGGAAAGGCAACTGCAGGGCTGATAGGACACCTTAGTAGATGATATATAAGAGCTCCAGAATATACCAGACATGGCTGACTGGCAACAGGACTTGATTTTTCAGAGATCAAGAGAGAAGGAAAGAGATCTGGATATTACTGTGTTGGTGAGAACAATGATGGTGAATGACTCAGCCTCAAGGTGAATAATTCTTAGATGATATTACACAGTGTGTGAAAAATACAAAGCCCAGGCACATCTGAGACTCAAAGTAAGCATAAGAAAAAGGCATCCAGTGTGCATCTGATTACCAGATCACAGGACAGAGTGTCTGATACAGTGTATATACAATAAAAATCAATCTGGTGATGGGCCAGATTGAAAACAGGTAGATACAATGAACTGGGTTGATATAAATTGGGCAGACAAGACCCAGATTGAATGCAGATGGAGCATAGATGGGACATGGATGGTTGAATGGACTCAATGATGATATTGTGAAGGTCAAAAAGATGTAGATGGACCAGATGTAAACATAAGAAGCAACAGCTTCTTACAATGTGTATGATGGCACATTTCTCTTCATTTACCAGTTCTTCTCTGGGTGTGGATATGTTGTTGGATGCCCATGCAACAAACTCACCCCACTCAGAAAGAAGGTGGCACTCTACTTAAAGGGCAAGCACACATGTCCACACTACATTGGCATACTCAATGACATCATCACCATCCATCCAATATCATTGGTAATATTCATCATGCACAATACATCAATAGTTTATACAACATATATCCAGTAGTTATTGTTGAGCAATTCAAAAGAATTCAGTCAAGGACAAGAATCTGATTAATTAAAAATGATGTTTACAATTTTGGGGATTTCAATTTTTATAGTCAGAGTATATCCCATGACTTTTGACTGACAGCAGGTCATAAGATACTTGTTAGTAAAGATAGTATTCATTATTTCATCATGGAAGATCAGAGGTCTCTACAGTAGTCAGAACCATCATGGTTTGTGAAGGTGCCCTGCAAATTTAGTAAGGTTTCTGCAGAGACAATGAAAGTGAACAAATGGCAGTCATTAGTGACAGCTTACATATCTATTGCACCTGTCAGCCTTTGGGGGTTGGGTCTTTACATTCAACTTGAACTAATGGTGACCCTTAACCACACAATGGATTGAATTTGGCAGCACATCATGCTTGTGCACACATCATGACACCTGCACAGGCCACCTCCTATCACAGCCACAAAGCATATTTCCAATGTTAACTTTTGGTGCACAGAATGAGAAGTCTGAAGATCTTGACAATTCCCATATTCCTACTGCATTATTTTCTGTGTTACTCTCAGAACACTCATATAGCCTCATTTACAGCTGCAAGGCCCTCTTATAAATTTCTTCTGAGAAGCATAAAAGAAGGAAAGATTGTTGATGAAAATGACTGCTCATGCAATGTGTTGACTAATACAATCTGTTATCACTCTCGCAATCACAGACTTGCCATCTGACCACAAGATCAGTGGATTTGCTGGTCCAACTTCACAACATTGTATAATCTTTTCTGGCTGCAGAAACTAGCTAATAGGAATTTTGACACAGACAGTTCAAGAGGACTTACTTGCCAAGAGCATCATAATGCTGCCTCAAGATGGAGAGATACAGAAATGAAAAATCACAACAAAAACATTAACAAAATCAGAGTGCATTGGTGCAAGTTTCTTTATCTGATCTATTGAAACTCCACATATTTTCTTGTTATAAATAGGATGCACAGCCATCACCTTAGCTTAACACAATTTCAGTTCAGGGATCTCATCATTATTAACAAACCTGCAAATCAAGCAGCCACAGATCACTACCCAGGCCCATTAACCCTACAAAGCTGGCCAAAGAGAGAAATATATTAAATTTAAATTTAATGGTTACAACATTGAGCCACTTACATGCACCTGTTTATTTGCCCTTCTGAAAGAAGGTCACAGATTGGGGGTTCTGAAGACATTGCAATGCATTCAATGAAGAAAAACATGGTCAATCTCTTGATGGTAAGTGAGGTAATCGTTGAGTGCATTGTGTCATGATAGAAAACTTCATACCACTTGCACAGAACTGTGATCCAATTCTTATGAAAGTAGATGATGAAGCAAGGATGAATCACACAGTCATGATTGAAGAAATATGTCAATGAACACCATTTGATGGAAGACTCAAGGGCTTTAGAACCACTAACCAACAGCAAAATAAATCACATTCAAAAATGTTTGGAAATGATAATGAGACCAACCTGGTGTCATGGTATCCCAACCAACCTTGGTTATGCTGCCCATGGTAAACTCAAAGCTGAACAGTGGTTATCAGGCATTGAAGTTTGTTTATCTGTGTCACTCTATAAGATATGGGGGTCAGACAGTAATGCGGACATGCAGACCATGTGACAGAAGAAGCTGGCTCACAGGGCCATGCCCCTGGTCATCAAAGTTTAGTAGAGAACATCTCATGTTGTCAAAATATGCCACCTCTGACCTCTGCCCTCCTTCAAGGTCCATCTCCATAACTTCAAGGTTGATACACACCATGTCCCTCTGATACAACTCAGAACCACTTAAGGCTCTAGGCCACTTTCACTAGTCAAGGGAAGATGAAAATGAGTTGATGCCATATATGCTGGGGAAAACACCAAGAGGACAAGACTGCCCTCTGGTGGCTTCATTCTTGTCCTTTATATACTACTGTATATGTTTGTACCTAATTTATTCTGATCTAGATGTCCATGAGGGTACCATAAGGATTAGGGGTGGAAAAGGTATGGTGTGGAAAAATTAAAGATGATCCATGAATAAGGTAAGGGCATAATATGATGTTAGAGTCATGAGTGATGCATAGAAGACATAGAAACATTCTGAAAGAGTCTGGAATGCATAGCCTGATGTACTCTTAGAATTGAAAGGGTTTATAAGATAAAATTCAAAGTTCTGGACAAACTCTTGTACTTCTGGGCTTCAAAGGTTCCGAGTTCCAAGTTCCCACAGTTCCAGCATGCTCCTGAGGTTCCGAGATTCCGAGTTTGAAAGCATCACTTTAAGCATGTCAAATATTCACTTCACTCTGAAACATCTCAAAGCTGGTCATTTTTCTCAGTAAGGTTCTCTTTCTCCCTTTGGACCTTATATATCCTATTCTGGACATTACATCAGAGTTACATCGGAGGTCATGTGCTCCAATATCCATTACTATTTAATCATTCTGCTTTTGTCATTCCTTCCTCAGTTGTTCTGCCACCACTGTGCAACAGCTGAGCCTGGGTATTTCTACCCCTCCATGGTGCACAGATTTTGACATATGTCACATCTGACACAACATACATGGAATGCATCAGCAAGATCTTTTCAAACATCACCTAAAGGCTGAATTATCATGTGTCATTGCACATCCAAGAATTCCTTCTACATTATGGCCCAATGCATGGTTGGTGGATGTTTTTTTTTCAAGCATATCACAAAAGACAAAGATAAATAAGAAAACAGGTGAGTTTTCCGAAGTTTTGGGCTTCAGAAAAACTCACTGCATTTAAGGTAAACTAGAAGAAACAATATTGCTTAGTTTTTTTTTTGCCATGATTGGATAAAAGCTTATTTACAGTACCCAGATGGCACAGTTGTTATTAAGCAAGCCAATTTTATCCTGAAAAGTGCAAAAACATGCAGAATAATAGCTCTTATAATGTAGATGTCAGTCCAATCCATGAAATTACAAGGGAGAAAAGTAAACCCAACTTAGACAGCAGAAAATATTTCTGTGAACATAAAGGACTTGCTAAAAACACTCGTCTTGAAGACAAGATCACAACATGCAACTGCTGTCATGTATCTAGTATATGGTTCATGACCCACAAGATATCATGCAATGATTTATTAATGAAAACACTATTGTTTACCCAGGGAGGATTGAAATAGTCTCTGGAGTGACACCAGCAGATGGATGGGAGGATCTCTACTCTCAAACTTACCAATACCAAGGATTCTTTTCAGATGGTATATAGTGAACTTAGAGTATATGGAGCAATCATGACATGAATGTTTTTTTTTTTTTTTCTACTTCTCCATGGGGAGATCCTCAGTGTGATAAGCATGCCATAGATGAATGCAAGAAGTGTGATGAAACCATTAGTCAGGGTAAGCAATCACAATACCCAAGAATTACACCAACTTACCAAAACCATAGGCTGTTGATGGTTTTGCAAAGAAAATACTACTAGTTCTTATTATCCCTCTTTTCTGACAAATCAAATGGTGAGCAAAGGAAGTAAACTGGTAACTATAATCACAGGACTCAGTTGCCAATTTAAAATCATGGACCATAATGATTCACTTTACCAACCAATAACCCCTGGGTGTCTACCATTATATATTTACATTTTATGAAAATTAAGTAAAGGGGCAGATTGCCCACTACATGAATTAGCTACATTATGGAGTGTAATAACAATGGGTCTCACCTCAGTTGCTGCTGAGGAGTAGCAAAATGACTTAGAGAGTTTTCACAACAAAGATGAAACTAAATACCCATGGACAGAGGCATGATTGCACCTTCTCCAGTGATCTCTGACTTACTCCAACTTGAATAAGTCAGATTATGTAGCCATCTGTCAAGGTGAAATGAGAAAATACAAAGACAGCATATCAAAGGAAACAGTCATCTCAAGAAGATGTAACAGATGTCAAAAGACATATGCAAGTGTGTGAGGGACAGTACCTGACCAGCCTGACCAGTATTACTGAGGTTCAAGACCAAAAGACCAACTTATCAACTTCAGATTGCAGCTATTCCTTTTGTGATGGAGTTGATTCAAGAGGATTAGAAGAGTCTGGAGGAAGGTCAGATATCATGAGGTTTTGACATATTTTATGCACATAATTCATTAATGTACAAGACAGGAAGGAAAGGAGAGCGCCATTTGGAGTGGCTAATTAATGTTGACCTGTACATAGATACATGCCACAGTACAGACATGGGCACTCAGGGATGAACATGTTTAATATAATTAAAGTGATATCATATGCAAAGGGAAATGCTTCAAGCCACACTTCACAACATGCCTGGATTGTAGTTATTTTATAACTGAGGTATATTTATGCAGTAACTCATAAATGGACCACAATTTGAGTTCTCTAATTTCCACTCATGGATGATTTTGATATTTCTGGCATGGCAGGATCATTTTTCACCATGAGGAAACTTGAAATTCTCTTCAGTCACATTATCAGAAAGCACTATCTTGAGGAAAGAAAGATGTCTGAAGTATTTGGTCAAATCCAGCATCTCAGAAAGAAGTGATATTGCTGTAGATAAATCAGTGAGGATTACATTAAGTGACTTTCTTGTTTGAGGGTTTTGAAGGTGTTTTGTGAGTGCCAACAAAAAGAGTGAAGAGACTTTGAAGTGTTGTAGAGTGATAAGATCAACAGAGTGGTACTGCCTGACCTGCTTTCATGTCACATTTGCAATGGGATGCAAAGAGTCTTTGAAGGGGATTTCCAGCATGGTTGTCTTGTTTATCATTTTGCTGGTAGGCTTCACCTGTGTGCCCACCATCCTGCCTCTAAGCCCCTGATTCTTTTGTCACCTTTTTCAGTGATATGTTCTAGGTCATCTCTTTACCTGGGTTACAAGAAAGATAGGTCAACGAGCTTTGTTAGCAGTCAAATGCATGGGTTCTTTTTCTATCCTGACATGGTTGTCATTGTCATTGGTCACACAGTTCTTTCTGTTATCTTGTGTTGACAACATTGGATGTGACACCCCCATTCCAATGCAGTCCCTGCCACTCCCAGAGCACAATTGTTGAATCTTCAGACCAACCTCCATTTCCCACAAAACAGGGTAGGTCACTCATATCAACCACACACTACCTCTTTACCACTGTCCCACAGATATTGCATCTAGGAAAGGAAGTGACAAGCACCCTTTTTACAACTGCTTTGTTCGGTGCTGCCTGTTGTCTAGTATTTTCCTCCCCTTCTCTCACTCATAAATGGTCTCCCGGTCACTCTGGCCCTCTAATCAGCCCTTCTAGTGCCCCTGGGTGGCCTCCTCATACATATCATGTAACACAAGCTAAGTCTGTAGACAAATATGATGTACAATCTTATCCCAAGGACTTATTCAGGATATGTATTCCTGCTATATCAAAACTTGGATTACCTGACTGAGTTAGAATTTGGGCTTTACTCTATTTTACAAACATATAGGCTACCATCTTTGAATTCTGGACCAATGACATAATTGAGCTCTTTTTCAGGCTTGTTCAAATATCAGACCTTTATTGTCTTGGATAAATTCAATGAATCAAATTGAGAGGTTATATGGCATATTCACAGGGTTGTAAAAAGTAGATCTGAATCTAGCTGCAATGGTGTCCATCTCGGCAGTTTTGTTTCTTTTCGAGTCACTTGTATTTTTCCTAGTATTCCAGTCCATGATGCAATGCAGGTCATAACGAAACACAATGCGTCCATAACAATCCAATCTGCTACTTATCAACTCTCTTAGGGAAAGCTGATCAATTTGGATAACTATGGCGGTAAGATATATTAAAATTTCCGCTCCAATGTTACCAGCTGGCATGTCATCAACCCCTGTCAGCGAACCGGGAACTTTCGTCGTGTTCGAAGTCCTGCAGGGTATTATTAGCTGCTCTGACTCCCCGTTTCCACCCTTCAATGTGAATCACAGACCCCGCCTGCTTCGCGTCTGGCTCATAACATGTGCCTGGCGCCTCTACCTCATCAGCACTAATACCCTCCACACCGACATATTCATTAATGATTTCACATCATGCCTTACGATCCTTCGACATGGAACATGCGCAGCACATAATCGTTTTCAAAATGGTTTAATGTTCATCCTTATTCTTGGAGTGATCAACCTTGAAAGAAAAGCTCACCCTTGGTTATCGGTTCTGGGAGAAAGTAGTGCAGCTTGGAGAGAATAGTGGCGCTTTTCGATATGAATATCAGCGCATTCTTTTCAGCCCATCTGTACCATCAAATCTGCAATGAGATAGTGACAGCTGTAGTGCTGCCAAGCAGCGTGCCTTGTGGAAGAAGCAGTCCGACGAATTCTTCTGCAATTGGATCCTCATGATCTATAGTTAGGACAGTCCCTAGTAGAGACATGCTCCATTTGACAAGTTATGACATTGTGGAGGTCAGCCTGTCATTCTGTTACAGCACATTCATGTGTGTACGGGGGAGTGCCAAGGCGATGTTACCATATGTGTGCTGGAGGACGACAACCATGGGAGACCATTTCCATTCAGACTGTGACATGCCAAGGTTCTGACTTTACCGCAAGATGTGAAAATTAGTGCGCCCCATAAAAGGACGACAACCATGGGAGACCACTGCCATTCAGACTGTGACATGCCAAGGTTCTGACTTTACCGCAAGATGTGAAAATTAGTGCGCCCCATAAAAGGACGACAACCATGGGACACCATTGCCATTGAGACTGTGACATTCCAAGGTTCTGACTTTACCGCAAGATGTGAAAATTAATGCGCCCCATGAAACCCTCTACTGAAAGGTAGCGGAAATTTGAATTTTATATCAGTTCAATATTTTCGCAAGTATTTCAATAGCCACCAATGGCAACCATGTCCGACATGTCTAGGCCACTGCTGAGAGCTTGCGGCACTCGTAACCCGTCGAGTAAAGTAAAGACTAAAGATGCTTGATGCTTGAAAGCTGAAAGCAACACTTAAATAGTGAAATGAACATCAGGAGAGAGGCCCGGGAAAGGATGAATGTATGACATTTGGTGAAACCAGAACAAGCAACTGCCACGGTGGTATACTACTACTTGACTGAATGTTACGTGTGCATAAAATCCTATCACAGAATAAACCTCAGGCGGCAGCAATAACTCCCATTGAGTTTTAAATGGAACAGGTGATGCTGCTGAGTTCTGGCAGGAATCCATTCTTTCCCCACTCCACCTATTCACGACAATACATATCACATGTACCTCCGTTCCTATGCACTTTTTGCTGTCGCTGCCATTGGTGCAGTTGCCGTCAAGTTCCCGTTCAACCTGTTCAAATTCCCTTTCCGAACCAAGCAGCCGATGACAACTTCAGTGCCAGTGTTTTTGAATTTCGCCCACTTGGAGCAGACCTGCCTGGGTATGAGCCACACATTAGTTGCCGTTCCCAAATGCTGTCCCAAGGGGTTTCAAGCAGCTCGGGCATGGCAATCGTTTGCAGTGAGATTCTCCCACCCTTCACATTACAGTCAATTACAGTGCATGCAGGAGTGGAATTATTGCTATCCAGTTCCTCCCGACAAGGTGTCCTCCGGCCGACTGTGCAGGAAGCGCCAATTGTTAATGTGTTGCGTACAGGCAGTGAGTGACAATCACACAAGTGAAATTGTGTGGCCATTGATCCTAAGCCCATGCAACGCCAGCCCACCGTCTATGAAGATAAACTGAAGGAATACTGCAAATCTGCATTGCTTCCGGAGAGAAATTTTGATGTGCCGCAGATTCACTGACGCGATGTTGGATTTAGACAGCGTATGCACAACCGTGTTCGTATGCCTTCTCTCTTTTGTTCTTGTGATTATGAAATCGCCGGCGATAAAAGTCCTTTGTTCTACAATACAATGTGGTATGTTTCATACCCTGCTTTAGGCCAAGCATCCATTTTTTCATCTCACTTTGGTCGCGTCTAGAGGCCACGAGCCTCACAAGTATTTAGAGTCGTTACCTTTCGGCCACTCAGTCCGTTGATCTATCACATATGACTGAGGTGTGCCTTTTTCCCTTGTTTCATGTAACCTATTAGAGACTTACAGTATGTAGTTAGCTCGTCTTAACAGACCAAAGCTACATGTTATGATCATATACTGTGCACCTGATTACAAGATTGATGGATCCATCATTCATCTAGTAGACACTTCAGTATCAATAAATTTGAACAATTAGAGAGGATAATGATTAACACGTCAGATAATGCCCAGGCACTGATCCACCCTGCAATCCTTAAGCTGTGCTGTAAAACAGAAGCAACAATGATAGAGAAAACCTTACAGATCAAGTGGTAGAGCTACTGGTGTATATTCAACAGGTCCTGCATTCAAACCCCAGCCTGAACAATTTTCTTAACACCATTTCTAAAAGCCCAGGAGCGGTGAAAACAACTGAAGGAGTTTCATGACAGAGGGTAAACTAAATACCAATGGATGGCGGCTTGATTGTGCCTTCTCCAATAATCTCTGGCTTCCTCCCACCAGAAAGACTCGGGATATGTGGCTACCTATGAAAGTGAAACAAGGAAATGATAGACAGTGTATTGAAAGGAACAGGAGTGACAAAGGAGATGTAGAAGATGCCAAATGGCATGTAAAAATAGCACAGTACCTGAACAGTCTGATGAGTATTGGTTTGATCTGAGGACACCCCACCCTGGAGGGTGCAAGGTTAATGATCATGGGATTTTGTATGAATGTAAATAACCCTATCCTCCACAGAAATATACTAAATAAATTTTTCTCCCTTTCTAATCAAAGCCATGCAAGATGTTCTTTGATAGCAGTAAATGCTACCTCTGTGGTGAAGATCACCACATTCTTTGCAGCCTGCTCAACCAAAAGTTGACTCCTTGAATGATAAGAAATATGTAACCAGATACTGACTGTGAGTTGCATAAGTTCTGTGATCACCTAGCATCAGAGTATTTATGGAGATCCATTTTCTCTGTTGCTCAGGTGTATTTGAGAACACTTCCCAGGGACCTGCATTTGGGGCTGCACTGAACCTACTCAGTGCTTCAATGGAGAATGCCAGGTCTTGCTATGCCTTGGGCATAAGATATATGGAGAATCTAATGACAGTGAGATAGGGTATTTTCTTTCATTTTATTATGGACTTCAGAATGGTGCAGTCATAATTTAAATTGATGGCAGACACAGACATTCTGTGTAATACAGGTGTCCAAACTGGGTCAGAGCTGTATGTGCATGTTTGTTCTGAGAATTTCTTGATGTATTGTGATTGTAACAAGGAGATGGTCTGAAACTGCTGATTCATCTGATTTTTGACTTCAAGGAGGTATCATCCTTCTCTGAGATGAATCCAGCCAACATGTTTATTTTATGGAATTTATATAGCTTCACATGGACACTGCAAGGAAAAGGTTATCAATAAACACAACAAGAAAACAGACCTGTCTGGAGTTGTGAATGATATGGAGACATATATCAAATTTGAGGTGGATGAGATCTAGCTTCTTCAACTTCTTGTCCAAGTTTTTTGGTGATCTCATAAGTCTCCAACAGTGTTTTATAGGAATGAAAATGCTGTATAGAGGAAGCAGGTACAACTCTTCCTTAAGTCTCTTATTTAGATACACTATGAAGTCATACAGCTGATTCAGTTCTAGATTGTATTTTTCTGTGAGTGCTATGACAGTCTGAACCAAGTATAAGTTAACCACTGAAGCAAATGCTTTCTGATACTCAACTTCTTCCTTTCATATGAAGCCTCAGTTTATAATACAGACCTTATACAATTCTATGTTGCTGTTCTGGTCCTTCTTTATTTGAAAGATTGGCTTGAAGGTAACATGCATAACTGTGTTATGAATTGAAATGGTTTTAGAGACATTGTTTGCATTTAGATTTGGCAACCCTTACAAGGATGTCCACAAGTCCGTGTTGGGGAGACAGTAGGGATTTGGAATGGATGTTGAAAGTATTTCTCCAAATATCATGCCCACAATCCTGGCATATATGTAGTTTTAGAGGCTATTCTTGAAAATAAACTGTTGTCATCTTCTGTATACTCTGGAGGAAGTTTAGGAGTGAGTTCCCTTCACTGTGTGTTGTGGATTTCCAGGCAACTGCATCTCAATTAGAGATTTAAGCAGACACATAAAAAGTCACTTGGAAACTCAATATGATACTTTGATGTTTAATGTACAGCAGTATCAGAATGAAGTTATCAACTTATTATGATCATGTGAGAAAAGTGGCCAGGATGAGCTTTGCACCCAGGACCATCTAATTATACACTAGTAGCTCTATCACTGAGCTATGAGGCCATTAATGTATCACCTGGAAACTAGTACTTGAGAACCTGCATGCCTCACCCAATGCTGTCTGTGGTCTCAAGAAGATTTATATGCAATTAACCAGCTCAAGTGATTTCATAAGTGGATGAACATTATGTAACAAGTTCAATAATTGCTGTCCATAAATATATCTGAACATACTAGACATTATGTGTCAAGAATGTTGTACAATTGCTGTCTATAGATGTATCTGAGCATGACACTTCATGATGTGTGATAAGAAATTCCTATCCCACTTGTCATTCAGAATGAAAACATATATGATGCTCAAAAAGGTGTGAAAATGGTGCTGTCAATGATACATAAGACAGTGTTTGACAAGGGTTTGCTCCTTCAATTGCAAAGGTTGGACCTAATGCAGAGATGTCTGCAGCTGCTGCCATGGCACCTGTATAAAAGAGTTTGATAGTTTTGGATCCTCAAGCATAAAATTTATGAGGGGGGAGAGTATTTGGTTTATATGTTCTGCCAGGGCATTCTGCACTGAATTACATGAAGCAGACATTTCATATGACATTTCACATTGGAATACTTGTACACAGAACTTCTGGATGATTTACTCATCACCTCTGTCACTGATGGAATTGGATGTGTAAGGTGGAGGAATCCTGTGATTCTATCTCATAATTATCAGACATTTGTATTTCATTCATTGTAGAATGTGATGACTTCACTCCTTCTTTTCAAGAAGTAGATCCGGGTGAAATGAGAGTATTCATCAATAATGAGTAGCCAGTACCTGCTTCTTTCATAAATAAGAGATCTATCAGACCTCCAATTCCCATATACACAATCAGCTGTGGTTTTGTGGTTTTTGGATTATTCTACAACTCAAAACCAAGCTTTTTCTTCTTCTCTAGAATGCATCCCTTACACCACTAATTATTTCTGGCTAAGATGTCAATTTCATGAAGCTGTTCATGTCTCAGCATCTGCTGAATGTTTTGGATAGAGATATGTCTGATATACTGGTGTAAGAGGTTTATGTACACTACATCAAGGGGAGCCTCTGGTGTTTTTATGGGAAAGATGTTCACATGTTATAGACCACATTTGTGTGATTCTGTCATGATTTCTCACTGAGATTTTCATACATAGCAAATACTGTGGTGTGCTGGACACACAGTTGACAATCCAGTGAAAGAAAGATAATTGTTGGAAATGAGTGTTTTCTGTTTATCTTCAAATGTAGTACAACAGTCCCAATTCCTATGCCTGACACTGAATATATCTCTGAAAATGACTGGTTATGGAGGGTGAAAGTTGTTTATATGTTTTAAACCATCATCATAGAGAGTAGCGATTCATGGATAACCACCAATAAAAGAATTATATAATTTAAATTCATTACCATGGAGATATACATAACTCAGAACTGTCACTCCTTGGGACAATTATATGAGTATGATTTTCATACTTGGTCTGGCCCCCTTGTGCTTTGATTATGGCTCCAATGCTTCTAGGCATGCTGTCAATCAGCTCCTGACCTATATATCTTCCAAACACCCTTGGCTTATGTTGGATATTGGCAAAGATGTTTTTTTTAGTGTGATGTCAAAGGTGTTCAATTGGATTTGCACATAAAGCAGTAACTACATGTATTTTCCAACAAAGACCAGCCAGAAAATGTATCATCACTCCATGGATTTCTGGCTAACCAATACCAGCCAATGTAATATAATTATTGCTAACAATGGATTGGCCAACATGGGGTGCTCTGCCAAACTGACAGGCCAATGTCTGATCCAAGCATACTGATCCTTGTCTCATCTGTGGGCCCATTCCTACACTGCAAGTTTCACTCACTGGCCCATCCTCTCTGACATCCTCCTTGCCAATCAGCCCTTATCCTCTATCTCACCTGTCAGCCCATCTCTCTTCCCTGCTGGCCTGTCCTCTCTGTCTTCTGTACCACAGGTCTGCCCAGCCCTCCTCTGTACATTTCTCTGGCTGTCCCATTCTCTCCATCATCCCCTCATCAATCAGCCCATTCCTCTGTCACACATCTCACCTGGCTGATCCCTCCACTGTCTGCTTTGCTGGCTAGCCCACCTGTCTTTCACATCAAACACATTTTCCCCCACCCCCCCTGGCTGATCAGCCCACCCTCTGTTATCCATCTCACCAGTCAGCCCCTCTCTCCAATGGCTGTTTCATTGGCTGGCTGCCCATGCTCTTCATCATCTCCTTGCTGATCAGCCCTTTCCCAGTCATAGGTCAGCCCATCTCCTGCTTTGCTGGCTAGCCCACTTTCTGTGTTCCATATCACAGGTCTGCCTGATAATCTATTCTATATACATTTTGCTGGCTGGCCCATTCTCCTCATCACCTCTTCATCAACATGCTTCCCTCTCTCATATGTATCACCCCCCAGGCCTATTCCTCCAACTGCTGGTTTGCTACCTGCCTTCTGTATTGCATGAACATTTTACCAGCTTAGTTGTCCTCTCCACCATCACCCTTCACTAGACAGCTAATCCTCTCTTTGTCTTCCATATTGCTGGTTGGCCCATCCCATCTATGAACCTTTCACCAACCCACCAATACAATCCATCAGCCCCTTCACCTATCAGTCCACCATTTGTCATCTGTCTTACAATTTAATTTAACTAACCAATTCCCTCAACCACCTTCCATACTGATTGGCACATCTCCTTGATGCCTCTTTCTCCAGGTAGCTGTCTCATTGTGTCATCCTCACCAGTAGCTGTGTTGTCTGTGGTACCATAATCACTCATAACCCATAGTAGTAATATGCAGTTGTAATGTGGTGGATGGCATGACAAGACTTGGATTGTGATAATGATGATGATAACATGATGATTGCACTGTGGTGGGCATTGTGTTATCAACATCACTGTCACAATACTGTGACAAGGGCAGAAAAATGATGGTGCAACAGAGAGAAGGCAAGGATGAGCATGGAGGTTGGAAGTTGGATGAGAGCCCAAAGGTGGAAGAGCAAAGGTTGAGGTGGACACCATTTGGATGTGTTGAGTTCACCAGTGCATGTGGCACTTGTAGCCTGTCCTGAAGGTTCCAAAGCAGTATGTTGGATGTTAGAATAGACAAAACATGTTAGATACAGGTGCATGCAAAGAATGAAGATGATACCGATAATAGATGATGGAATGTCAGGGGAATGGGTGGGGAATGGCATGAAATAGAACTGAAATAGAATCTGAGGAGTAGTGTGACATACCACAGATAAATCATCATGACAATCATTGGGAGAGGGTGAATTCATGCATGTTGGCAAGAGCAAGCAAGTGAGGTAAGTGTGGTGTGATAAAGTGGACAATGGTATGATGGTGAGAATTTCAGAAAGAGGGCAAAATGGTGATGGTGAAGTGCACAGTGGGTCATACTGATAACCACACAATGATGAGAGTGCAAGAGACAAGTTGAGATGAAGATGGTGAGGTGGACAGGAGGGTGAGGTAGATGAGGGAAAACACTTCAGTGAAGTCAGCAGTGTGAGGGCACATGGGAGTGTGTGGAATGGCAAGCTGGGCAAGGTAGTTGTGCAAGGGCATGTGGGCATGAAGGCACAAAAGTGAGGTGAATGACACTGCAAAGGCTGCAGGGTGAGAGTCATGGCAGTGGCACATTGGCACAATGGATATGATATTCCACCAAATCTACTGCTCAGTGGGTCAGATATGAAGGCTCAGAAGAAGTTACCAATTGAAATGTGAGTAATTGAGATCTCTCCCTCTCTTCATATGCTTACTGTTGATACAGTGTGTCTATGCTAGACCACCATGGTATGAATTGTGGCAGGAGAAACAGGACGAGCAGAAGAAGGAGCAGGACAATAAAGTCACTAGACAACTGGCAGTGAAAATGGCTGCCAACAGCCATGCTCCTTACCACATCACATCTTGCAAAAGCAGGCCGTTCTGTGAGAACAAATGGTGAACAAACACCCCAGAGGAACTAGAAGGTGAACATAAGTATTTATTTCTGAATTGACCAAGATTTAATGTATTCAAAAAGGTTTCATAGATTGCTGTGCCAGGGACAATGATACTGCCGATGTTGAAGTGTCCAATGGAACAGCTCCAGAAAGATCACCAGAGGATGCATTGTGGTGGAAGTGATAGTGACCATGTCTCCTGGAAGAATACATAATTGTCGACTGTAATGTGTAGATTTGTCCTTGGCAAATGATTTTATTACTGACAACACAAAGACATAGACTAGTCCTTAAGTGCCTGTTCACTGACACAACTCAGCTTGTCCAGAATAGTGTTTGCCTGTATCACTCCATTAAAAAATGTTTCTTTCATCATTTACAGAGTGCTGTATTGACAAAAGGCTTACCACCAACATATCATTAAAAAAGGAACTTTGTCACATGGCTGGCATACTAGAGTTGGCCTACAATAATAAACATGAGAAGTAAATGATTTCTAAAACTCTGATCAACAACTTCTTAGTTCATGTCCCATGGAATGCTGAAGTTTATGCCAAATTGATTGGGAAACATTGTGATGGTTGATGTTATGATCAGCCCCTCTTTTTCCTCTTATCACTTACATATGCATGGATATAAGTCCCAGTCTGGATGTTCTTCTCTTTTCATTGCTGACTACAATACCATGACTTCTCTTCCATTTTCATCACATTCTATGTGATTCCATTTGCCTTTTCAGTGACTCCATCCTCACCTACCCTGAACTCATTCTGTATCTATATCAATCTTGTCATCTTGTACTTGTATTTTTCAAGCTAGATCTCCCCTTCATATACCTCAATACACTGGGTCTTTCCTCCACTCCTTGTCTCTAGTTCTAGTCTCTCATCAGGAACCTCTTAGCTCTTTGAGACTTCATGGCACTCTTAAGGCTATGCTGTTCCAGAGAACCTCTTGCCACCCATAGACATTAGATCTCTGGAAAGTCCAGTCCTCTCCGACATTTGATCATTGAAGTTGAGCAAGCAGAAAGCCTTGTTCTCCTAGAACCCTTGTACTTCATCCTCATAGAGCAGCTTTTCCCACTCTCCCTTGTTCTTGATACTCTAGACCCTCTTTAGGGGCTACACCTACCTTCTATCTGAGGCAGTCATAACAGTTGACATCTAGAACTTGAACATCAGTTGGCAGAGAATTTTGCACCCATTAACTTGTATCACTATACCAGAAAAATGGCACCAGCAATCTTAAGAAGTCCACTTGTTGTGGCTGATCACTCTGTTCATATCCTCTGTTGATACTTACCAAAAATCATTATGCCAAAGAGACAGGTAGGTATTTTTTCTGTTTCTCAAATTATCATGCACTCTATATATGTTGTCACTAGTCAGACATCATTATGAGCACAGGGATCACTAAAAAACTACTTACTTCATTGCTGAACATAACCATGATATGTGAAGTCCATGGAGAACTAACCCAAAGTACTACAAATCTCTTGTGACTTCAGGATATCTGAATGTATTTCCCACATGGCATCAACAAGGACATGAAGTAAGCCTGTGATGAATTGACATGGAAGGTGATTAATAGCTGAATACAGCAGAGCTTTTTCCTTGCTTGACACCAGTTCTGCAGAAAATTGGGGGTCATGCAAGGGAATGGTTGAAGGCAAATGAACATAATGAAAAACTGCTCAATGCATTGCTTGCTATTGTCCATCCAGCACTATACACTGCCAGAAAATGTATTATGGAAACACTGTGAGGAGATGATGAAGTGTCATATCTACATGAGGTCTTCATCATTGGTACTCAGTCTTCATGGCAATTGCTCTCATCTCCAACAGAGAATCACCCCTAAATAGAGATCTCAAAATCCACATCTGTTGGTACAATCTCATGTTGACCATTAGAGACTATGAAGAGGCTGTTCTCCAACTGGACACCTTCAACCTATGACCCCTGTAATATTCTGGATCAATCTTCTTTATCAGTGGAAAATTGGTTCATCATGGAGACAGCTCATCAACAGGTAACAGAATTTGTTATGTTCATTACATGAGAGAGAGCATGCACAAATTCTACTCACTCTCACATGTGAGCTGGGTGGAATATTGTCAGGTTGCTTGTGATTGAATTTTTATTGTCATTGCCATATTGTTCTGATCTCAAATTATGTTTGTCAACCAATGAGTATTTGAATAGTTTGCTTAATTGGATGCTCACCAGTAACTGCATCACTCACTTTACCAAACTTCATGTCAACCCATACCCACTGGGAATACGGTTTTGGCAGGTACAGTATGCATTCTCTGACTGGTGGTGTTACCTGTATACAACCCTAGTAATATGCAGTATACAAAAAATGGAGCACTTGGCCTGGGGACCAAGCAAGATGGCAATTGGAGAGGGACAACATGTCTCTACTCAGAACCACAAGGAAGCATGCTCCACCAGTGGTTGTGGATGAGACTGAGTAGTAGTCGATGGATGTTGACAATGTAGCTTGAAATTTGTCAGCGTAAGTACTATGAACTGAGCACATCCATGGATAGGTTTGGTTGGCATAATTAGTCTGAGGCCTTGTTGACCACCCAGCTTAACCCCAGCTAAGCTTCCTCAACATAGCTTGACCATGCAGACACACATGCTTCACCTCTGGTATCACCGATGTCAAAGTTTAAAGATCTGGTTAGCTCTGGGGCTCTCAAGCTTGAATCTCGGGAGCTTCTTGTGTCATGCAATGGGCTTGTCAGATGGTGGAGGTAGCTCATGGAGGTTTTCTGGTATGTCATTGTTGTCTGCCACAGCATGCCAAAAGTCTTCTCCATGTCCTGCCACACACATGCTCAGCTATGCTTAATCTCTACCACTTGATCAGTGCACTATGACATGTCTGCATGCTCTCCTCTGACTTGACCATGGCAGTCTGCATCTGCTGTCCCATGTGCAACACTTCTATTTCATCCACTGTGGCTTGGTCCCCTGGTTTGACCTGTACCATCCCTTACCCCCAAGCTGGCACCTCCAAAAGAGATGAATTGTCACATCCTGTCACAGCACAAGATTCAAACTCTAACATCTCTGTCAGTGAACAAGCTATGTGGGTATCTGATTAAGGGATATCCACCCTGCCTGTACTATGGGACTGTGTATCATTGTAATTAGTATGAGAGTAATCAAGAAATAGTAAAAGAATGTTGTGGTATAAATGTGGCATGAAAAGGAATGTTATAGTAAGTGAGAAAGAGAACTGGAAGATGAGTAAAAATCATGACTCAGCAAAGGTGGTGCCAATCTGAAGTTTGTAAATAAGGAGTTCATGACATTGGTATGTTTTTTTTTTTTCAACTAGAGCAGCTGAACAGTCCAGTAAACTGAGGTTTATTCACTTGAGTGGAATTTTCAGGAATAGTATCTTCAATTGGCAGTGAGATGAGCAACAAGATCAGTTACTTTTGAAACTCTGATTTAGCATCCTCCTGGTGAGTGATGGACAATGTGACAACTGCTAACTTCAGGATTAAGAGAACTACTGCATAATTTTTGTTTGTTTGACTTTGCAGATGTAGGTATAGTATGAGAACTAGGACTCATGAATTGAAATGACAGAAGTGGTGTGTTTTCACTGGAGTGTCAACTTGGGAGTAAGGAACGGTATGTATTCCAGCCTGACTTGTGCATTTCTACCTTGTGTGCATGCACTGTTTATGCTGTCTGATGTTTCTGTTGGCTTTCTGAGTTGACTCATTTCACTGTCGCTGTGACCCATTACCACAGTGACCACCTTCTAAGATCCTTTCTGCATTATCCATCTTGCCATCCAAGTGGCTCATCAGGTGGCTCTTTGGGGCGCATCATGGTCACATTTGTCATTACCTGGTCTGCTCACATGGTTCTCTGATGGTCTTGACCTCACCATCTCACCATTATCCTCTGTATTGCTGAGCAATGTGCTCCATGCACACCCACTCTTCATTTGGCCATAGTGCAGGTCCTCTGCCAAATTGTCTTCATCCGCCATGGCCCCATTGTCATGTGTGGTGAGCTTGCTGCTTCCTTCCCCTGACATTCTATTCATCCCCTGAAGCAGTGTGATCTGGGTGTCTTTCAGTATGTTCCCAGTTTCTGCTTTGACTGACTGCATACCCAAGACTTTGTGTGCTTGCACCTGGTGTGCTGCCACATTTGCCATTGGCCTCAGTCTCACAGACCTCTCTGGGTGTTGTTGCTGTCAGCATGTCTGTTGTGGTCATTACATGCAGCAGGTCCCTTGTTGTGTGCATCATCTGCAGCTTCATTTCTCAGACCTTCTGTCTCACCTTGTCTGATCACCTTGACCATTTCACCTTCCAAGGCCTCTATGCTGTCCTTCACCTTCCCTTGGCACTCTCCCATTGAGGCTGTCCTGCCTGGTACCCATATGGCATACATGGTATTTATGTTGACTGGTGATGTGTCACTTGGGTTGCACAACCTGTTCACTGTTTATATAGGCCCAGTGATTGTCATGCTCAGGTTCTTGGTATTGGACATCTTGTAATTGACTTGCAGACTCACTGTGTGGAATACATGTTCCATTGTGCTGCTCATGGGAGTTGCAAGGCTTACACATTACCACTTGTCACCAGGTCTTTATTCCATTGTAAATGTTTTTACTTGTGCCATACACTGATGATTATTTGCCTTAGCGATTGTGGTGGGATTCAACAGGCCTGATATTTGCATATCTGGAGAACCATATACCCTCTGCATCTTTGCCTCATTGCTGAAATAAATTGTTTACCAAAGGATACATCTACTGATGAAAAATTATGACAGTTGCCATGAGAGAGCATTACTACCACTTTCATCACAGTGTCCTTCAGTGACTTTTCTGAAGCCATTCCATCCAGTACTTCAGTATTGGTAATATCATTGTCCCTGCAGTGATTTGTGGAAAATTTGCAGTACATTCAACCCTGATTGATTTACCCACAAATGAATTTTGCAAGATATGATGTGGTATAGGAGACTGGTGTCCCATACTGTGCAAAAGCCCCTATTTCCGATCTGTTTGTTACCCCTATAGTGCAGGTCCCATTTCCAAGCAAGTTGAAGGTCAACCTGCATCATTTATCCAACCCGTCCTGTCTGTCCAACCCAAGTTCCTTGGATCTGAGTTGGTGAGTTGGGTTTCTTTCTTTTGTATTGGTTCAAGTGACCACAGGTTCACCTGGGTCTTTCATACTTAGTATTTCTCTTTCCTTTGTATCACATACCATCACCATCATCATACCACTCCATCATCATACCACTCCATTACCATATGTTACTTACTTCACTGACCTGATATGTACAAAGTCTCGGAGTTTTCCAGACTATAAACCTTGTATCTCAGACTTCAGTCAATGTTAAATTCTACTTTCTCTTGATCACAAGTCTCTTTTTCTAAGTATTGAAACCATCAATTCTGCTGCAACCAGAGCCAGTCAAGTCAAGTCAAGCACTTCAACCTGAATCCAAAAGTCGGACTCTCAGCCATACTGAATGGGGAGGTCTGGACTTGTATTTTCCAGCTTTATAGTGGTGGCTATTGGTCTATTACCTTCTCTTAGTCCCTTGGGTCTCTTTTGGGTTGAGTAAGCCTGAACATATTTACACTGTTAGGAAATCCATCCTGGGCTTCCTAGCAACTTTACAGTGGTAAGGAGGGTGGCCATTGGAAGCCATTATTACTGCCAATTTCCTAGCATCATCATCATCTTGCTTCTTCGTTTTCTTCTGTTTCTTCCACCAAGATTGATACCATGGTGGTCAAGCATAGATTAGCTAGATGGGAGCTGAGAGAACTGCAGAAAGAGTTTCTATCAGAGTCCTTCATCCATGTGAGTGCCAACAGTAATAGTGTAGACTCACTGTGTAAATGCTAGTGGCAAGAGACAGGATTCGCTTACAAACCAAACTGGCAATATTTTCTCTGCCTTTTTCACCTCTTGAGTACCTACAAGCATCCATGGCATACTCATGGAGTTCTTTGTCTCTACCAGAGAAACAGCCAGAATGTTCACCACTTCCAGACTTACAAGTATAGGAAGTGGGGGTAAGATGAGACATAAATAGCAAGATTAATGAGAAGGCCAACCTTGATGGTGCAGCTTGTCATCCCATGCTTGTTCCCATGTCATGCACCCAACCTCACCAAGGCATTGCCACTGTCCATTCTGTTTCACTCTCTTTCTATCCACCTCACAATCATTGTCATTTTCCTCCTGCTCTCTGCATTGCACTTCTCTCACACTCTCTTTGCCATGCCATCATCCATATCTCCCTCTCTTCATCCACCTGACCATCACTGTCATCTCCTCTTCCTCACATTGTCTCCATCATACTGTTATTCACCTCACCCATGTGCTCTCATTGTCACAAACTCATCTACTCCACTCTCTCTCACTGGAGGTCTATGAATGGTTGGGTTGTATTACCCTACCTCTATTTCAGTCCTATTCCCTTTCTTCTTCCCTATTCTAGGCATCATCTTTGTGTGTGTGCCTGTATTTAATATTTTCATCTATTCTAGTGTCCAAAGTACTGCTTTGGGGAGGCTATGAATGCCACAGGCACTGGTGTACCTCACACACCTTCACACTGTCAACCTTGGCCTTCATCCTTCCACCATCATGATATTGTTCATCTCGACCCCACATGCTCACCCTTGCAATTTCTCTATCATGCCATCATTCTCTGCCCCTTGCCCACACCACACCATCATGATAATGATGATGATAACATGATGATCACCACAGCACAATCATTGTGTCATCTTCATCATCATCTGAATACCCATCATATTACCCATGGGGGTGTCAAGTCAAGTGCATGATTGGAGCACCACAGATATGCAAGCTCACAGGTACAGGTGAGGAGCATGTGGTTGGTCAGTGTAGCAGATACCTTAAAGGAAGGGCTGAACTATAAGCCTAGCCTAGTGAGATGGATAGCTGAGACCAACAGCCTGCTGGAAGTGGTTGTCTCATCAGTAAGATGGACAGTAAACAGCCATGGAGAGAAAAGAGAATCAAAGAGAAGATCTGATTGGCACAGAGGGAACGAGCCAGCTGGAGAAGGGGCTAATTGGCATAACAAAGAATCAACCAGTTAGAAAACATTAAGCAGGATTGATGCATTCAGTAGTGAGATGGATAGCCAGGCAAAATTACCAGCAGGTGAAACAAGCATCCAATAGAAGAACTGATCAGCAAGGTAGATGAAAGGGGAAATGGGCCAGCTGGCAAAGAATTGGCCAAAATCATGGGCCCACCAGTAAGAGTGAGTTGGCCAGCTGAAAAAAAAAGGAATATTGAAGAGATAGGTCAATTAGTAATTGACCACCCAGCGAAAAATAGATAGAAGCGATGGGCCCACCTACAAGAATGATAGTAGAACAAGTTGGCTAGCCAGTGAAATACTGATCTAGAGGATGGGCATGCTGGTATCAGTGCAGTTGTATTGCCCATTGGCCAATCAGTATTCAGCATAGTTCCGTATCTCAGCCAATCCACCATTCATGCTCTATATTTTGCATCAGCCAGTGTTGGCTGGTCAGCAATTCATGTAGTAATGACACATTGGATGGCCTGTGATTTGCCAGAATTGCTACTGCATGGTGTTGGATTTGAGTCTGAAGACTGTGAAGTACAATCCAAAAGAGTCATGTCACTGTCCTTCATCCACTCCTTGACTCTTTTGGAGGTATGCTTGGGATCATTATTTTGTTCAAAAATAAGGTCTTCCAAAGAAACTTCACTTTTCTCCATGCTAGATAGTAGGTTGTTCTCCAGGATGTCCACATAATTCTTGGCATTTATCTTCCCCTCAACCTCTGCAAGTCATCCTATACCCTTTCAACCCATACAACCCAATACAATGATGTTTTCTCTGCCAAATGTGACTGTTTCTTGAATCTCCCTTTCAATCATTTCCTCTTCAGCCTTTTTCCAAACCCATTCTCCTGAGGCAATTCTGTTGATTTTAGTTTCATCTCATTATATTACCCTGTTTCAATCCTCCACAATCCACTTTTTGTACTTCAAAGCAAAGTTCAAGTGCTTTATTCTATGAATTACACTAAGAACTGACTTTTTCTTCTTCACCACAGCCTTGAACAAATTCTTTCTAAGAATTCTTCTGACTGTTTATGAGGAGACTGGATTATAGATGATGGTATTGATGTATTTTACAGCATAAACAGCATTAGAGGCAGCTCTTCAGAGAGAGTAGTGGCAGAAAGAGCTACAAATATTGCAGAATATTCAGCTTATTCAAAGGCACCAATGGCAAAAAGATGAACAATATGGCAGGATTGTCAGGATTTTCATCGGACTCTTCAACCACAACAGAAACAGAAATAGGACCAGAAGGAGCATTGACATCTTCTTGCTCTCTGAATGCAGCAGCTTCAATGAAAGCAAGAGTGCCAGCATCTACAAGCTCTTAGAATTCAGCTACAACATCATGAGCAGATTGCCCATTGGCATCATGCTGAGATGCATCATATGGAAACAGCCCAACAAATTCAGAAAAGGAATAACCATGAGGCTGTGGAAATGAAGCAAGTCAGGCAGCTGTCACAAAGGCTTCTCTCAGAAGCTTTGAGTGAATATATTCAAAAATCTGCAGAGTCACACAAACACAATGAACAAAGACAAAGGTAAGGATTTCTTGGCACCATCATTAGCATCACTGAGTTCATGATGTAGACTGGCATCTAATGAGCAAGATAAAGAATCTCTTTGATCACCATCTCTATCATTATCAGGCTCATCTAGCAGATCTATTTATTCTGCTCCTTCTATTCCTGCTCCTGCTCATTCTCCACCTTCACCTCCATCTCTACCTTTACCTCCATCTAGTCCTGGTCCTGGCCCTGGTCCTGGTCCACCTCAACCCCCACCTCCATTTGACCAGATCATGATCCTGGTTCTAATCCTGTTCCATCTTCATCTCCACCTCCACCTCGACCATTACCACCACCACCTGGCCCTAATTCTAATTTACCTTTACATTTATCTTCACCATCACTACCACAACCTCAGCTGCTTCATTTCATATTTGAAAGGCTTACTTGCACTGGAATTCATAATCTTCACTTTGGTAATGTTGTCTTCTGGGTAAAGTTTCCCTTTCACCTATTCAACAGTGGCCACACAATCTTCAGCTTCTCTGTGATGATCCAGATGACAATACTCAATTCAAAAAGAAAATCAGAGAGTGCAGCAATGGTCTAGCCTTTACTTCTGTGGGTGTTGAACTTGATAGTCAAACTATTCAAGATGTTGGGCCTGCTTTCTTTCATACCCATGGTGCTTTTTCATCATATGGGTGATTTTTTGCCTTCAAATGACCTTCAGCCTTCCGATAAACAAATTTATATGTATGATCCTCACAATGCAACCAACAGATCTGTTCAGTGGAATTCTCAACTTCTGACTGATATTTTGCTGGATCTACATACCACTCTCAGGAATTTCAGTCCTTATGGAGCATGCTGATGTTAAAATGAGGGTTCAAATTCAGCAGAAAGAAGATGTAAATTTCCTATTGTTAATGAGATAGCAGCTATTGTACCTAGTGATGGCTCAGAGCTGATTGTGATATTGCTCTTCATCTTCAAGGTGGTGGTCTTTGTTACATCAGCAAACTGCAACCTTCATACCTTCTCTGTCACCATTTTGTTTTCCTTCCACAAGATCAAGATGGTTGGCACCTGGACATTCCATCACATAATGTTGATGGCAGGCCACATCACTCCAAAAAGTCATTCAGCTTCTCTGATATGCATACAGAATTCATGTCATCTTTCAAACATAGAGCCTTTAAATATCTTCAAAGGTGGCAGACTCTTTCAGCAGCTAGTTTGTGATGCTTGGGCCTTCATTGATCAGTGCAGCCTCAAATAGGATGTTAAAAATCAAGTCAAACTTACTGTTCATCAAAGATACAAGGCTATTGGTCACATACATTCTGTTCCTGTTTTCATTGCTGAAGCATTCTATCTATGGCTTTGCTTACCATAGTCAAAGGTGAGACTGTTCACTTTCAACATGTCATTCACAGCAATTCATCCTTCTGTTCTTCTGGGTGCTACATCTTATAAGGATCTTCATACCCTCAATGGCCATCTTCATGACCTCTTCACTGAGGCCCACAATGCATGTGGTCTTCTTTAGAATGACAGAGAATGGCATTTGTGTCTTCAGAAAGCTCCTCACTTTAACATGGATTCTTGAATAAGAAACGTCATTCTTGTTGTCAGAATCTGTGTGCTATGGAGGGGTAGAGATACCCTGACTCAGTTGCACAGTGGTAGTGAAACAACTGTATTCACCTATGGTAGGGGTAGAAGTACCCAGACTACAGACATAAGTAAAAGGAAGGAGCTAGTGTAGCTAAAGAACTAACCTCAGTGTTGCACTAGAGTGGCAGAAAAACTGAGGGAGAAAAGATGAAACTGGACTGACTAAATAGTGACAGAGATTAGAGTGCTTGAACTCCAATGTAACTCCAATGTAATGTCCAGAATAGGATAAATGAGGTCTGAAAGAAGAAAGGGACCTTACTGAGTAGAATGGTCAACTCCGAGATGCTCCAGAGTGGAGTTGAGGGACTTGGTGCACATCAACCTCGGAGTTGTAGTGGATGACCTTGGAGGTGACCGGAGATCGGAGGTGTTGCATTTTGACACTTATTGACTACACTTTTTCATACACTTTTGTATGCTTTTTGATACACTTTGAACACACTTTTTGACTACACTTTTCTGTTGCTATACTTTTGTATGCTTTTCGATACAATTTGACTACACTTTGGCTGCACTCTTTGACTACACTTATCAACTTCACTTTTTCACTACACTTTTGCTATACTTCTGTACGCTTTTTGATACACTCTGACTACACTTTCGAGCTGCACTTTCACTACACATTTTCATTACACATTTACTACACTTTTGTAGTTCAAGAAAGGCAGTCTTGCTCACTTCATCATGGACTGGTCAGGGGACCATTTGTTGATGGACCCTTTTATCATCTACTGACCTAGTTAGGTCATGGGAAAGCATACAGAACAAAAATGGCCACTGAAGGGTAATCAGGTGAGGACTTGCTAGCAATGTAGCAACTAGCAAGGTAGTGAAGTGATCTAGTTTTCCAATGCACAATTGAAATTACAGCATTAAACATTAGAAAAGCATCTGGTGACCATTCATTGGTATTTCTAAACATCCACATTCTCTAATGATACAGTGAAAGCATCAAGCAAAGTGGTCTCACCACCCATGAGTCAATAATCAATGAACATCATTAGACAGCCTTCATAGACCACTCATTGGTTGAGCTCCATAAGTGTAGCAATTAGCTCTTTTCACTACCAAGTGTAGTTGTTGTGTCCCCTCCATATAGGGTCCAGCCATTTATTTGGTCATGTTGGCCATGGTGCACAAAAGGTGGATGATTCAGTGTCCACTAAATCGAGTATTTGCTATTTTTGGGTGGCAGTGCAAAATTCCCACGCTTCACACTATCAAAAATGGTAACACAACTACTACAAATGCTAATACACCGCATTTTTGACCATTTGGACTACACTTTTCCTACATTTTGTTTGCACAATGCACAACACAAGATTTCCCACACTTTGACTACACTCTGTGGATGCACACTGACCATACACCAACAGATTGTTTGGTCCGCTTTTCCTACACTCTATCTACACATTCAGCAATACACTACTGCAATTTCTTACACTTCCTACACTTTGGGTACCACTACACTTTCATACACTTTTTCTACGCTTTTTGGTACACTCTGACTACACTTTTTTACTACACTTTTGCTACACTTTTGTAGGCTTTTTGGTCCACTCTAACTACACTTTTGTACTACATTTTTGCTACACGTTTGCTATACTTTGGTATGCTGTAAAACTCCTAGGAACTCTGAAGTGGAACTCCTAAGCTAATGAAAAGGGTGCAAGTGTAGTTCTCGACCCAGGGGATTGTGAAGAGAGAAAGAAAATGGATGAGGGTGAATGTGGATGGCTCACTGATGTCCTCAGAGAGCTGGAAAATAAGAGTCTGATTCCTTCCCATTCAGTAGGGCTAAGGAATCAACTATGGAGTTGTCAGGAGTTGACAGGAGTTGCAGGACTTGTGTTAGGGCCGTGCGGACGAACTCCGGTGTATCTCCGGAACTCCGGAGATATTAGTAGGACCTTGGCTTCACCTTATGT
>JBBPTO010000425.1:0-30797 GCA_038094155.1 Pulveroboletus cf. aberrans
CGGAGATTACTCACCATTCCAGCCGTCCTGTACCACTGACCAATTTGGACCATGTCAACTAGTGTTTGTGGAGTTTGATTTGCACGCAACGGGCTATTCAGCCATGTAAGAGTCGAGCCTGTCCATTCGTCCGGCATGGAGTTAACAAGGACTGCAAATATCTTTGATGCGAGAATCTAAACTCATAGTTAGTCAAACGTAAGGTGATGTGATGCCAAACTCACGCTTAGAATGCGTGCGTGAGGGTGGCATTTCAAAAATGACCACCATGTGTATGGGTTATTGTCTTGAATTGGAGCATTGAAGGGCCATTCATTAACCCAATATGAATCCAGTTGTCGGCGGAACCCATCTATAAGATTGGACACACCAATCTCATGCATAATTAGTGAAAGCTCATCTTGTATATTGGGGTTTTGTTTCCTGTATTCAAGTTCAACCATGGTTCTCAACTGCTGTTTGAGATATTGCTTCACCCTTTCATATGCTTTTGGGTAAGGCATTGTACAACTGGCACTCAGACTTTGAGATGAACCACTAGCCAATCCAGGCTCTAAGTCCAGTGGTCGACTCAAAGGTGGGATGCAGATGGTTGGTGCAAGGGGTTGATTGATGAGGAAATCTGAGATTGGATAGCCTGCACAGATTGTATCAGCCTTCAAGTCTTCTGGAAAGAACAATGATTGATGATAGTACATACATGGATCTAGAGCAAAGGCAACAAAGTACACATCATTGGCAAAAAACTCTTTTCGGCGTGCATTGTAGACATGAATGATGTGGCGGGCAAGCATTTCAGGGATTCCAGTATCATCCTCGCCTCTTGAAAACAGATCCTTGAGTGTAGCACCAATTGCATGACAAAAAATGAACACATCAGAGGCATTTGCATGAGCTGCCTCAAGAGACCATAACGAGCGAATCAAGGGCGTGATAGTACTAGAATACATCGATATTTCATGCTCCATGGTCATATACTGCTGCTGACTGAGGAACATTCCTTGGACTTTCTTGTTCTATGATTCCAGAAGACCTGTCAGTCCTTACATCAACTTCATGTTACAGAACATGATCACACTACCTTAAATTTGATATCCTTGCATTCCACAAGACTTCGAATGTTGGAGAAGCACTGTTCGAGTGAAACAGCTGCCAACCACATAGTACCAAAGCGTGTTTTTCCTATTTTTTGCAACATATTAACCTTCTCATCTTCATTCCCAATTCGGCATTCCTTTGGAAGACACTCAACTGATTTTGCAGACTTGCTGAAGTGCCGGATGACCGGTTTGAGTATTGCCAGCATCTGGAATAAAATATCTAAGTCGGTTATTCATTATGATTTTGACAATGATTAAAGTGGTATATACATGCTGGAACTTGGATGCTGAACTCATCTCCTTGATCATGTTGTGAATATGGTGGCAGGCATCATTAAGATTGATAATTGTCGGAATAGAGGTGACAATATCATGGTGTGCATTCTTTGTTACAGCCGTGCTATCAGAACAAATCCCTGCCCACCTATCCTCACCAACATCACGAATTGTCTAGGTTTGTCATGCCACAGTAAGTTAGCATAAATGATCAATCATGCATATAATATAGACATCCTGGCCCTACCTTCATGATCTTACTTCTGACCCATTTCGCAGTGTGACTAGCACCCGATTCCTCATGTGCCTCCAAAAAATAAGTTTGTTGGTCTGGAGTTGTTGCATGAACTGTATAAATTGAATGTGGCTGGCATGTGTTTGTCCCATCAAAAGTAAGAGTGAGGTCACTCATTTGCCTCAGTTGCATCAGTTGTTGCTCCTGAACAAATACAGCCTCTTTGGGAATGAAATCATGAGCAAAAGCACTAGACGAAGAAGGTGTGTAGGATGGATGGAATGCACTTGTGAGGTCCTTCCACTTGGGTGAGTCAAGTATATTCGGTACAAGCCCATGCACACAGATGAGCTTCAGAATATGGTGGTTTATCTGCTTTTGAATTGCTTTGTGTTCAACTTGTTTTTTCCGTTGCATAGCTTGATGAAATGGTGCAGGATCGATTGTAGACTGCACCGTTTTGCACTTTTTGGCTGGTGGTTCCATGTGCAAGATCGATGATGATCGCTCACGCAGTGTAGACTGGGACTCAGCAACTTGAATGTGCTGACTCGGATTTGAGTTGCCTAGCACTTGTGCACCAAGTGAGGAATGTTTTGAAGCCTCAATGGCCTCCCGCTTGAGATCAGGATCAAGGTAAGTACAGATCGAAGCATGCTTCAGCACACGGTCCTCTTGTGGGGACCCTTTTCATATGTGATCGCATTTGGATGCAATGCAGCGCCAGCTCTTCTCACTGTCGAGTTTGACAATGAGCATGTTCATCAGTGGCTTTTTGGGACGACCTCTCAGGCTGGAGGATGCCGAATCTGACCTGATACCTGGTGTCCTGCTGAGCGCTGACAGAGGTCTCACTGGTGTCTAGGTGAAAGGAATAGATGAGAACAATTGATCAACTTGTCCACATCAAGGCTGCCACTTTGCATACCAAACTCAGATCACATCTGACCAACATCTGATCCATCTCCTTTGTGAGTGGATATGTTGCAAACTAACCGGTCAGTCCATTGGTTAGCATCACAAATCACTTCAAAGTGTAAGTTGACATTGGTGCGCACCTGTTTGCCATGCTCAACGTAGACTTTGTGAATGCCAGCAATGAGGTCTGTACCCCATTTCTTGATAATGTTATCATTCAGATACTTCAGGTGGTACTTCTCAAGGACATCAACCACCGCAGTGATCGGCTTCCCTCTTTTCCCGATACCCAAGATTTGATCTCCAGTGGTCCGTGCCTTTCACCCAAAGATTTGCTTAAATTGTTCATTGAGTGCCCCGATCTCACTTCCAGTTCGTTCAAGCAAGTCTTCATCCACTCCGAATGACATGAAGCCTGTATATTTGGATGTTGTTGGATTTCCGATGGGTAGATCACTGGGTAGATCTTGTAATAACGTCCGTAAGTACTCGAGGACGCTTGGAAACTCGTTCGGAGAAAGTGATTCTGCTGCTGGAAATGACATTGGTTCTGGGAGGAGGCTAAGACTTGGGAGGTGTTTACAGACAGTTGAACGATCACTCAGGCTGCTTCATGCATGTCAATTTATATTCTCTCTGCAAGGTGTGATGTGCATTGTGAATGTGTCATGGGACATCTCCTGGTCCCCCGGATGACTAGCAGGGCTTCATTCCGTGCCGGTGGATTGCTAACATGCATTCCGGCAATTGGGATGTAAGCGGACCGATTCCATACTGCACAGACTTATTCTTTTATCACATTTTTCAACAGGTCAAAATCGGCCTTAAGTTTTCAACTAGTTATTAACCTGTTATTAACAGCCATTATCAACAGCTGTGTAAAAAGACCGAGTTTTCAACCGAACCCTAGCCCAAACAGACTCAGAGCTCACATCCGTGACTAGTAGCAATGAAACGTTCTATTAGTAGTACTGCACACAGGTGGCTATAAGGATGCCAGTTACCTTGGTTCCCATAACTAGTACATACACCTCCGGTCATACTAAATGCCAACATTTCATGTTCAGTATTGAGGCCGGGGAGCATGGATGAAGCCGTGGGTTGAACCTGCCTTTTTGGCATAATAGGCAAGTTGTAACACCTGAGACACAGCCGAGATTCTCATCCAACAAATTCTGTATTTACTTTTCAACTTTTGATACCTAGGTTGATAAGTATTCTCACTCAACAAACAAATAAACAAAGTTAGAAAAAATTCCACAACATGGATGTTGTTGATATTTTTGCACAGATTCACTGGCAGTGTATGTTTCCTATAATAGGTGGAATATATTTTCATCTCTATGCAGTGTGATAATATTCCAGACCATAAGTAATATATATGTGATAAATGGTATAGCTTCCAATTTGAATACTAATGTTACATATGGAGACTGTCCAAATTTGGAACATACTCAAGACATAGTCAAATTCTGTGACATGAACATTTTCTACACATCAGACAGGGAATAGCAGAAAGATACACAGTATATATGCTACAATATGCAACCTGTCAGATTCAAGTCCTGATTATAAATCAGATAAACAACCATTTGGTGGCCCACTCAGCAGCCCACTCAGGGGAGTACTTGTAGATCATTGTTCAATGGCTTACCAGCTGCAGTTTGAATGGTTCCTGCCATCCATGAAGGATTTAGAAGCCAAGTAGAAGAGAAGGTGGAAAATGTACTAGAGTTGGAATATAAACTTCCTTGTGCACACAGAGCATCAACTGAACTCCTGAGCTCAATCCTTGGAACCAGCTGTCATTGTACCAGTTGCAAGGAAAGCCTCCAAATGGCACTGATTTAGTATCCTTGTTTCATGGCTTCTAATAATGCTTCAATGAGGAATTGCTGACTTCATGCATCATTTCTGTCCTGAAAGCCAACTCATAGCTCTCCACTGACTTCATCAAAAGAGAAATGGACAGGCTCAACAAAGGAAGCTCCAGGCATCTAAGAATCTTTGGCTGGGAAGTGGATGGACTATTGGTTTCATCATCACTCATACCATCAATGTCAAGCCTTGTGATAATCTTCTTGGTTGTATTCCATCTCTCTGGATCTTGGGAATGATTTTCTGACACAATTCTGTTGTGCCTTGCAAAGGTCTAACAAACATCAGAATGAAACAAGGAAAGAAAGGCCAAACAAACCTGATGGCAATTAGAGATTTACCTTTCACCTTTCAAACATTTTTCTTCCCATGTGCAGAAGTTGGATATCACTCACCCTCATTCATTTGCAGTGGATTTGTAAATCCAGTCCTGCTTGTAATGAGCCTGATGCATGCATGCTAGCTTTCTCTCACAAAGCTGTTGAATAGTGGTCAGATTCATTGTCCTTTCATCAGACAACATTACTGTATGCCCTGCTTTTCAAGTTCCTGTGAAAATTGACAGATAGAATCAAAATGACCTCATGGTTCCAGCATGACATGAGTAACTGGATGGAGGTCCAGTTGAGGGCTATGCCTTCAAAAGCCAGAGATGACTTGCCATTTTCATTGAAGGCAATGATGACATCAGCAGGTGCTGAAATTGGTAGCTCTGCTTTGAGGCTGGATGGAATAATCTCCTTTTCCCAAAGATATACATGAAATGCATTCTATTCTGTGGCTCAACCATGGGAGATACTAGGCTGTTGGTTATGATATACATGCAGACAATTCATTTTCCTCCATGGACCAGGTCTCTTCTGTCTGCATGGTGGTATTTCTTCTTCTTCCTCTTCATCATCACCAGATGACTCTGGGTCATCACCCACCTGGTAACAACTTGAGTTTCTCACTGATGTGGAAATCTAAAGAGAACATGTTTCTAGTATTTCTGTAAGATGGGAAACGCATGCATTGAGAATGCCTCAGACCATCAGCTCAACCAGTCCTGAGATGTGTTCAGTGACTGCTCTGCCAATGATATTGGCCAAAGCTATGGGGATGGAGAGAAGTGGCATGGGCTGCAAGAATGGAGAATTGGTGGTGAAAGTGGTGCAGGTAATTGAGGATGAAAGATTGGTTATAGGAGAATCAATGTGAGTATGAGAGTTTGGGAATATGCTGCAAGTGGTAGCAGCAGGAGGGAAGTTTGATTGTGATGTGTGACTGGTGGAAAGGAGATGGGAGGTAGAATCACCCATCTGGATGTCATTTGCATGAATGGAAGAAGCCAAGTCTGAGTAGGATTGTAATGGGTGACTTGTGTGGGAAGTAATGATAGATTCACCCATTGGAATGTCATTTGTGTTAGGCAGGAAAGGCTCTGCATCATTCAAGATATTGTTTCCCTGGAACTCCAAGCCAGGTATGGCAGAGAGGGGGACTTGTATGGCTGAATGCTGATTGGCTAGAGAAGTTGAGACATCCATAGTGGAGGCAGTGGTCAATAGAATGGTGTGATGCAGGGAGGATGAGCTTATCACATCCCTGCCATCCTGAAGCATGACAGACATAACAGAAGGAGCTAAATAATGGTAAGCTGGGGACAGTTTCAGACTCAAGTGCATAGTGGGGGGGTTCAGTACATGGCTGAGGATGGAGTTTTTGTCCATGAAGGGCTGGAACAGAACACCAGGTATTGTAAGGGATTGTTCCCCAGCACACATGATGGCTGGGAAGGTCAGCTGAATAAAACTGCCTAACCACTGATGCCTTGCTGAAGACATTGATCAAACATTGCACATCCTGTGAGTATAAGAACCTTCCCGATTGGGATTACAACCACAAGGAAAGCACTGCAATAGTGGGGTTAGATTTTGGGCATCGCTATCATTGATATCCATGCCTGGAGTTGAGCCAGGAGTGGAAGATGGTGGGGATGTCACCTTCAATGAGATAATGATGATATAGTGAGAAGCAACAAAAATGACTTGAGACTGAAGGACTCACATGCATAGGCAAAGCCTGGCTTCTCAAATTCTGTTCGCCAGCAGTACCCTTGTGAGGGGATGAGACCAGCAGAATGAGAGTGATCAAAACCACTCACATGCATAGAATTACTGGGTTCTTCATTATGGGGACTAAAGTAGGCATATGGAACATAATGAATGTCTGAATTTGCCTGAGCATGGGCTTGCATGGCCATCCGATGTTTGAGAACTAAAGGAGTCCATGCTAAACATTTGGCAAACTCCCCCATCTGTAGACACATGAGTGGCTTGTAGGTGAATGAAAAATGATCTTAACCATTTGAGATATCTTGTTGATGGCCTGCATTGCAGTGGAAGCTGATATGAAGTTACTCTCTGGCTTGCTGATGTGAATAGGCATGCTGAGAGAGATGAAGGGATGTGCAGAATGATTTTGTATGTAACTGAAGCAGACATATGGTATGACCAGATTGATTAACTCACTCAGTTATTGTCAAGGCAATCATGTAGGGGTAAACACTACCAACAATAGATCAGTAAGGCCAGACAGTGGATTGGCCAAGTTACTCACTCAGTTATTGTTGAGGCTGCCATGTAGGGTGAAGGCTGCTCACAATAGAGCATAACTGTGACAGCAAATCAGTTTCTGTCAAAATGTGTGCACTATGGAGGGGTAGAAGTACCCAGACTACAGACATAAGTGAAAAGAAGAAGCTAGTGTAGCTAAAGAACTAATCTCAGTGTTGCACAATAGTGGCAGAACAACTGAGGGAGAGATGATGAAATTGGACTGACTAAATAGTGGCAGAGATTGGAGCACATGAACTCTGATGTAACTCTGATGTAATGTCTGGAATAGGATAAACGAGATCCAAGAGAAGAAAGAGACCTTACTGAGTGAAATGGTCAACTCCAAGATGCTCCAGAGTGGAGTTGAGGGACTTGGTGTGTGTCAACCTCAGAGTTGTAGTGGATGAACTCAGGGAGAACCGGAGATCAGAGGTGTTACATTTTGACAGTTTTGTGAAGCCTAACATAGGGACAAGGAGTCAGGTGACATGGTGACAGCCTATGTGCTCTTTGTCTGCTTTTTGTTTGATATAATACCCCAGTACATATTAATGATACATTAATCTATCTATGATAAAAGGGGAGAGAGTGCATAAGTAGCATTTATTGCCAGAGTCCAAGTAGTGTTAGTTGTGTTAGTGGCATAGTGGATGGAAAGAGGAAAATAATGTAGTGCAAACTTTTGATTCTAAATAGTGTTTGGTGATTCCAAACATATGATTGACGCATTCTCTGATTATCCCTGGTGGAGCATCAAACACTATTTAGGCAGCCACTCTGCAATCTATTATCCTTCTTCTCTCCATTACCTAGTTAGATTTTATCTTGTGGTCATGCATGGGTAAACTGCAATGCCTGGTGGGTATACTACTGAATATACTACACTGCCTGCACATGATGTCATATTATAGAAGCTGTCCATGTGACAGACTGATAATAAGTGGTAATGGAATCAGCCAGGATAGCTCTGCCTCATCAATTGGCAATGCACACAAAAGACTTACCATTGACATTTCATTTGACCATATCCAGCCATATAAGCTTGTCCTTTGGCTTGTGCCCTCATATTGACCTTATTTCCAATGCCACAGATATGCATTTCTCCAGATGTGTACCCCTTCATTGCTTACCCCACATGCAGATCTCACACAAGCTCACCCTCACCCATCATACCAAGGCAGTGAATGCCATGGCTGTCAGCCCTCAAGGCTTGAAACTTCTTAGTGCTGGTAAGCAGGACATCTTGTATATGTGTCCCTAGCTAATATTGATGTTGTTTATAGAATGATAATTACATCATTCTTTGAAACTTATTTTCCAGTGATATAATCCAAGAAATTTCCACTGCATCCACTGGCTATATCAGTTGCCTTACCTGGCTGAGGCTTGCTGATCATCATGAAGATGGTTTCATATTTGACACATTGGATGGTAACATTCATTTATACCAGTGAGCCAAAGATTCCCCCTCTTTGCATTTTCTTTCATTTGTGCTGCACATACCAGAGCAATCAAATCTCTCACATGGGACCCAAATCATCAATGGTTGACTAGTGTCAGAGTGGGGAATGTTCACATCTGGAAGGTTGGTCTAGATCATTGACCTTGATCTCATGTAAGTTGTAGCTTGCCCCATCTCATTTAGAATCCTTTGTGACACATGACATGAATAGTGTTACCAAACAACCATACATTGCATGGTCCATCCATTTTCAAGATGATGGAAACAGTATACTTGTTTGTTACCTTGAGAGTGGACACATGTAAGTACAACTTGTCTTTTGCCAGCTGTTCTCTCATTGTTATAGTTTCTGCTATTCAATTGAATCCCGAGACTTTAAATGGCAGAAGAAAATGAACAGTTGGATGTAAGGTCATTTATCTTCAAACTTAATTTTTACCTAATTATCAATAGTGGTGATAGCTGTCTGGATGGCCAGCAACTACTGGTTTCTAACTTACATGACAGTGTAGACAAATACATCATCCTTACCCTGTACTGCTCACAAAGCTATCATTATGCCATCATAGTCAACATCCCCCTCCAACTCTCTGTTGCATGTGAAGCAGGGATTGTTGTTGTTGGAGGTGATAACACTTTTGTTCATACCTTTGACTACCACACTGGTGCCTTGCATGAGAAGCTTGATCATGGCAGCAGTAAGTCTGATGATTATCCTCAGACCTTTCTTTTCTAAGAGTCTCATGTTCAAGGCAGCGATCTGGTCTCTATAGTAATTGTATGACTCCATGTGTATAGTTGGCATTACCAACCGACAAGGTTATAGTCTTTTAGAGACCCCCAAGGCTGCATGATTGTAATGGCTAGTGCTTTGGATGGTCATAGTAACATCAAGGTCTGGACTCAGAGATCTCAGTTATGGCTTGATATGCTTCCTCATCTGTGAGTTCTTAGTTTTCGCTGTAGGTTGAAGGCCAACAATGCATGATCTCTGGAGAAGCTTGGTCATTAACCATATCTGTCAGGCAGATCATGTCATTTGTTTTAGTCTGTATTTTAGTCAACATGCTCATAGCTTGTCTTCCTATGCATCTCCCTTTTGACCTGGGTGTGGGCTCCCAGCTCTCACTTTTCCATGAGTTCCACCTTCCCAAAGAATAAGTTATTATGCCTGATCTTGTTGATTCTATCTTGTGTAATTACATATGTGGGGTGTACACACAGTGTAGCTTCATAGCCTAAAGCACCTGATATATGTATTATGACTAGGTTTTGGATGAGCTATGGAGTCCTGTGACTGATGACATCCATTGCCACTTTCCCATGTGTAAGTCAGCATGTTTTGTCATGTGTTTTGCTTCATCCCAAATAGGCAGACACTACAATTGATCATGATGATGGTTCTGCCACTTTTCTTCCTACACTTAGCATCCAAAGGTGCTCAGTAGGGTATATTCCCCTTTGATAAAAGGTATGTAGCTCTACTGAACATGTACTACTGTGGCTAACATGGATGAAGAATGTCTACCAAATCAAATGGCCAAACCACTGGTATGCATTTCACATATTGTGTTCACTATCCATTGTTCAGTGCTGATTTCATGTTGGTAGATTCATGCACATGGTTATTTATTCTACAGTGGGCAGGAGACCAGATTGATTTCCAAGGACTGGTCCAGAAAATGACTGATACATTCAGTGACTGGTATATCTACATGGAATGGAAGGAAATATTCAACTGTCTTTTCATGCTTTCAGATTTGGAAGAGGACATAGAGGGTGATCACATCACCCTCTCCATTACAGCCATCAAAGCAGTAATCTCATCTTGTGGTGTTTCACTCACTCAGCCTGATGCCTCCACCACCACCATTTGTAATGAACTCCTCCAGGTAACTGACAGGAAAGGGGAAAAAAGTGACCAATAGCCCGGGACTTTTCTATTCTGGGAAACACACTTGCTCTTATGGCATCCATCAGTTCCTTGACATGAAAGCAGGGGTTGATGATGAGAAAAATTCCTTGGAAGGGAAAGAGGACTCAAGTAATCAAAAAAAAAATTTTTCACTGTTCCATCAATCTGATTCATCTTTTCAGAGGAGATTTCATCATTCTGGACATTGACACTCCAGATACTACACTTGGACATTACCAAATTTCACCATTGCATATGTATCCCGCATCCAGACAGGCAGGTCCTCAACCTATCAGCAAACAGTGGAAAATTTTGTGAAACATTTTATTTCCTCTTCATATAATGATCTCAAATAACCGACCACACAACAAGTTCTATGTTGTTACCATTAGCAGCAAGGACAAGAATGAAGCTGAGGGAAGTCACAGTAAATCTGAGGGCCTGAGAGTCTTGGATTCAGCTGAAATATGGCAGGCAATCATGGACTGGATGTTTGGAACCATGAAATCCCCCATGCTTCTCAATCTAATTGATTTCCAGTATGACTTTAATCCCAAGGTCCAGTACTGGGAAGACTTTATATCTGACCTGGCATTCATCAATGACCTGGAACAGTGAGAATTGCAATTTCTTTCTCTGTCACTTGAGGACCACATCAACCACATCACCAATTATTGATTCTCAGATGAGAGGCCATTAAATGACCTACATGGTGTCTCACCCACTTCCGCTCCACCTGAGGGAATGGAGAGCATGGCTATGTGGGCTGTAAGCATTATGCCACATAGGTATTCTTTGGCTGAAGTGATTCATTATATTGATGCTGACTTAAGGTCTTCTGTTGCATATATCATCGATGCATGGAAGAACACATTGTTATCCACTGTAACTCATAAACTACTCCCTGGTCATGTGTTCATATATGCCTTGTGTCTGAATCAATTCCTTCATGCCATCCCAGTGTTCCATCAGTCTTGCATACAGGGTTGATCATTGATTCCCTTCAAAGACTGGATTTCACAAGTCCCTCTCTTTGAACAGTCAACACCCCTTGTACCTGGCTGGTATACAGTGCCAAAACATGGAAGGTATAGGGGCAATCTAAGCTATGTGATCTTTTTCAATGAGGACTCCTCTGAATTTCACCTTTTAGTTGCCCTCTGACAGCTGAAGGATCAAAGTCTCTTCACTAACAATGGATTCAGTCAGGATTACAATGCATGCCACCTCTTCTTTACTGATGTACACTGTGGTTTCCCTCACACTCTGTACTGCAGCTTTATGTGTTATTGCTATTGCTGTGATATATTCATGTCAGGCCTCTTGTTAGTTAAACTAAAGATTAACCAGGTGGTTCATGTACCAATACCTTCACCCCATCAAATCTCTTTGCATATTGCCTCCATAGTGGATCTGCCTTTCATGAAGGCCATTTAGTGGAAATTCAACCAATGTTTCTGGCAACCAAATGACTCCATCACTATCTTGGACGTCCATCATGGTGATCACCATGGGGTATTGGTCAGTATTAATCATGACAACCTTTTGGCCACAGTATGTTTACCAGAGAGTCATGTATACAATTTCTCACTCTCTTCATTATGGCACTGATATTCTGTTGGTGATGTGGTTTATGTTCTCACTGACCCTGCTAGTGATTTTAGCAATGTTCACCACCTCAAAATGGGTTGGTCCAGCATCATCTGTGAAGTGGATCCTCTAGTAGATGAGATAACTGTGAAGAAATTTCATGATGCTGAGGTAATCATTTTGTTTTCTTAGAAACTCCACAGTGCTCAATCTTTGCTGCAGTTTTGGGCACCAGGATTTCTTTTGGAGTCACACACATCAGATCAGGCCATCTATGGGATGGTCAGTTCCATCATGCTGTTCACTGCCAATGATTGTGATGACACCATTCAAGTTGGCAATACAGCAGAAGTCATCACAGGGTTCCATGCTGGCAAAGGTGGATGTGTTACACAAGTCAAATGACTTGCTGAAACCCGTTGCTTTGTGGCTGCCTGGCCCTCCACCCCTGATATCCATAGTCACTTATTTGAAGTGTCAATATCTTCTGTGACATTTATCTCCAAGTCTCATGCATTGAGGTTTTTGGCAGACCAAGATTACAATGTGAGACAGGGTGACATGGTCTTTGTCATCTGAGGGGAGCACATTGGAATAAGTGGTGTCATATCTTGAGTGCACTTGGAGGAAAAGCTATTAGACATTTCATGGTATATAAATCCTCAAGTAAGTCTACCATATGCTATCATCTTCTTTGTTAACATCAACATTTACTAGATTACCTCCATGGTTCCAATTATTCACTGTGCACATGCCATCCCTGTCCAAGATCATGATGAAAGTGACCATTACTGTGAGAAGGAAGTACTGATTATCAGAGGGCTGAACAAAGAATTGCAAGGCACATTGATTGCTTGTGGCCCAGCCACCTGTGTTTTCACATGAGTAGGGGGCCAAATTGAAATGTATTGCAAAGATTTTGTGGTCGTCAGATATTTTTGATCTCTCAGTCTTCCCTCTGTATCTAATGATATCTTTAGAGGCCTTGCAATCACACCCTCAGAGGAAATCCTGTCAGCAGGTCAGGTATTGCAAATTTCTACCATCTTTGAACATGCAGACATCCTGCAGAGATTGGAGAGAGAGTGAGAACTCCTTTCCCTGAGTTGTAGTCATCCCCCAGGCCAGAATTATCTCACATCCAGGGTTGGATCCCAAAGAGACTGCCCCTCCAATACATTCACTATCAATGATGCTGACCATAAGCAGCTTAACAATGTTTGCTTCAAGCTCACTGGTAAGGGATTCAAGTACATCTTACAGACATCTTATTCAGACAATGCTTAGTTTATGATTTCTTGCTGAATTCCAATGTCCTCAAGTCACCTGAATTCTTTTGTGCTGTTTTCCACATTGTGCCTGGCTGGTGGGGTTCATACAGTGGTAATCTTGCAAAATAAGAAGTCCCTTCTCCTTTGAAAGGGGCATCAGAACCCATGCCTCACAGTACATTGATGGTCCACATCAGTGCTAGGATAAAAGAAGCATGGCTACTGCAGGAAAATGTTCCCAAGACATCTTTGGAAATCTAGCACCCTGTCAAGAAGGGTTATCTTTCAATGGTGATTAAAAGCAGAGAGGGTGGTGAACCAATCAGGTCCATTCTTAGCATTCCAAAGTTGTCCTCTATGGAGCAGATGGTAACTGTTTGACAGCTTAATGGTGAGGTGGCAAGGACAGCCTCCTTACCTTTGAGTAGGATTATCTTGGTTGAATCTCCCAAATGTTGAGCACAGGGTCGTCATATGATTAGCAGTATGACCTTGATGTCACTCAGTGAATGCAGCCCACCATTACAGAATGGGATGGTGATTCAGACAGTAATACACAGAATATAATTACATCATAACTTCTCTACATTGATTGTCCTCTGTGACCACAACTACTATTCTTCAGGTAGATTTTAAGAAAGTCAAAAATGGTCCAATTTTCCTTGTACTTGAGAAGCTGAGGGTATCTTTCCTTCACCTGATGATGTAGTGAACTTAAGAAATTCACAAAAAAAAATGAAATTGTGCAGACCTCCACAAGCATGATTTTCAGGTCTTCACTCTTTTGCTTGCTCAATGGTTTACAGGTATTGAGGTACTTCTTTGTGAGATATATGACAAAATTCTAGGATGATAAATTAGAAGAAAATAAAATATTGGTAAGCAGTTATACTCACTGAATCTCTTTGTACTCAGCAGCCAGCCAGCCAAGCTAATCCTGTAAATTGTACCTGCCACTACTGATTCTGGAAACCTCACCTTTTGGCTTATGAATCAGGGCTGTGGGTGGAGTAATGGCCACTGGTGCAGGCTTTTTGGCTTGCACCTCTATGGGTGCTTCTTCATGGGAAAAAACTATGTGCAAAGTTAAAGGGGCAGGGGTGACATGGTGCTCTGGAGGAAAGATGGAGTAATGTGTGAGTAGGGGGAAGTGCCTATAAAATGACCAGTGAGGTTGCTTTACATATCAGAAAGGAAAAAGATACCATGATTGGTCTGGAAACAGGGTCTTGCATCTTGCCCAACTTATGTAGGAGAGGAAAAAGTGCCATCAGCCACTATATTGGTAAGCAGAACTGTCATGCCTACTATGCCTATGCAAATTTGAGCACATTGGTTGGCAGCACTAACAAAAATGCACCTAACTGTTGATCCACTGAGCAGGTTATTAAGAAGTTTGGACAACCTGCATATCACTGCACATTGGTGGCTGGTAGGACAAAAGTATTTGTTGGCATCCTGAAAAGCACACAAAAAGGCCTATGAAAGAGTCATCATTAATGAGGTGCTACAAATGTTTAACATTGTGTGAGACAGTTGGCAAGACAAACAAAAAGGCAACACACTGTTGACCCAAGTGGATTCATCATTCAGACTGTGCCTGCATATTGTTATGATCAGCCCCTTTTCTCACTTACATACGCATGGATACTAGTCCCAATCAGGCCATTCTTTTCTTTTCATTGCTGACTACAATACCATGACCCCTTATCCATTTTCATCACATTCTGTGCAATTCCTTCCATACTTGCCCTAAACTCACCCTACTCATATATAAACATCGCTGTTCTGTACTTGTATTCTCTAAGCTAGATCCCCCCTTCATGTACCTCAATACACTGGGTCTTCACTCTACCTTTAAGTCCCTTGTCTTGGTTCCTCATTGGGAACTCCTTTCTCTTTGAGACTTTGTAGCACTTGTGAGATTACACTGTTCTAAGGGAACCTCTTGTTCACCTTGAAGACATCAGATCTTCAAGAAAGTCCTCTCTTCAACAATAGATCATTGGAACTGAATGAGCAGAAAGCTTTGTTCTCCCAGAACTCTTGTATTTTGTCCTTGTAGAGTGGCTTGCCCCACTCTCCTTTGTCCTTCACACCCTAGACCCTCTTTAGAGGCTACACCTATCCTCTATCTGAGGTAGTCATAACACATCTCAAATTTTATTATTTTATTTGAGATCTTACATACATACATATGCCTGAAGAGTTTATTCAACTACCCAGGTTCCATACATTGAGTAATAAGTCTTGAGTTTGTTTGGTCAACAATTTTGGTCCTGTCCCAGGTATAAGCACACTGGCTTAACTAGGTCCCATAACTAGTACATATACTGTCTGCACTAATGTTATTCTACCTTTTGGTATAACAGCCATGCATGACAGTCAGGTCATTTACACAAGTGTGGTGATCTACTTAGTTACAGCAGCAGGTTTCACAATCATGTGCATGCAACACAATCACATTTGTGCCCATCACATAGTTGAAAGTTTATGCTCAGGATCCATGTGCTGGCACATGCAAAACTTGAAAAAAAAGGGCAGTGAAGAAAATCAAACAAGAACAAATACTTGCAGAAGCGAAGGTAGTACTTGCTCTGGACACCCCAACCCCACTTGGATCATGTGATTCAGTTGTTATTCCACTGAGTTACAGCATTTTAAAATAACATGTCATTGGGGCACTTATTTAAGCATCATGCTGTGATTCATTATCTGGTAAATAACATAAGAGTATGACAGCTTCTGATGGATGCTATGCCTTGACCCTGAACGATTATGTAAATCATGTAATTCTAAGGTGTATAAATAATACTCATCCCACTCAGTTAATCAATATTATCATAAACTCCATTCCTACCTCTATTAAAGATGATATTCTCTTCCTTGCTGAATCTGGTATCTCTATTCATCAGATCTCCTTTCAAGCTGGGTTGTAAAAGTCTAATGCAGCCAGAGTCATCAAACACTACCTGCTAGGGAAGGAAAACATCATGCTAGGGTGTTCTTTCAAGGTCTTCTCTACTGTTAAGAGAAGGATTATTTCTAGTATTGCCACTGGAAAAGTGGAAAATGCTGTTCAAGCAACCCATCTCATCAGTTCCACCCTCTCCTCTCCTATCTCATTCCAAACTGTTTACAATGTCCTCATGTCTGCTTCCTTAAAAGCTATGGTCAAGAAGAAAAAGGCTTTTCTATCTGTCAAATATAGAAAACAGAGGCTAGCCTTTGCTCTTAAGTATCAAAACTGGACTGTAGAGGACTAGACTAGTGTTATTTGATCAGATGAAAGCAAGCTTAACAGGATTGGGTCAGATGGAAGAAAGTATGTATGAAAAATGGCAGGTAAGCCTTTACAGAACAGGAAGATATAGAGAATGGTGAAGTTTGGAGAAGATTTCTTGATGGTTTCGAAATGTATGGGGTGGAATGGTATTGGCATCTTGGCAGGGGTAGAGGGAAAGCTAAATGCTGAGCAGTATGTCTCCGTTTTGAAGGGTAATCTGCTTCATGGCATGAAAAACTCTGGTATTTCTGAGGAAGATATTATCTTTCAACAGGATAATGACATCAAGCACTCCCCCAAAAGAACTCAGGAATGGCTTGAATCTCATGAAATCAAAAGCTTCAGGATTGGCCCCCACAATCTCCAGACATTATTGAACGTGTCTGGCAAATTCAGAAACAAAAGCTCAACAACTATTCAAGACAAGCTAGGGGAGTATAGGAACCTTGGGAGAGGATTGCCATAAAGTGGGGCATGATTGAGGCTGAGAAGGTCAAGTATTGATAGAAAGTATTCCCAGAATGCTAGAGGCAGTGATTAAGGCCAGAGAAAGGCACACTAAGTAATAAAAGTATAAAATTGAGATGATGCTCAAATAAGTGTCCCAATGACATGTCATTTTAAAATGGCTGTATCTCAGTGGCATGACAACCGAATCACATGATCCAAGTGGAGTTAGGCCACCCAGAGCAAATACTGCCTTCGGGCCTGCAAGTATTTGGCCTTGTTTGGTTTTATTCACTGGCAATTAACCAATGTCTTCAGAATGGAACACTTTTTTGAGCCACTGTACATATAGTCTCCTCCATTCTCCATTTTGGACTCTGATCTGATCTTGTAGTATATGACTTCTGTAATCTCCTCCTGTACTCTTTAGTTCAAATATTGTTGCATCAAGTCTTACTTCTTCAAACTGTGTTCAATCCTGACAAAGTTTCACATCTCCTATACATCCTCTTCACTATGTTTCTGTGATCTCTGAAATGAGGACACTGATAGTAAGCAAGGGTGTGACACATAAGTCCTGTGTCAAGTCCTCACCCCCATAACCCCTTATCTCTGTCCCACTATGCCTTTTTCACCTCTGCATGTTACTCCACCCCATCTTCATTGAACCTCCAGTCCATTTATCATCATTTTACCTCAGAGTTGACTGTTTCACCTCAGACCTCCACTGAATGGAGTGCATAGGAGCACAGACAATGACAGAAATGCATCATGCTGGGTTATATCTACAGATAGAAGTCATACAAGCTACCAGACATCAAATACTACATCAAAATATCAAGCCACCATGTAATGTTCAATGAGTCCACATGGATCTTCAATACAGATGCACTTTCCTGAGAATTAGCAATGCTCATTGAACAGTGTGAGGAACTTGTTCTAGAGAGATCAACTGAAGCATGTGGAGGTGTTAAGACTGGATCTCCTCTGCTCAAACTCCGGTTGGAGATCGGAGGTTGAGGGGATTGAATGGCCAGAGATGGCCAGAGGTCTGGAGGGGTGAAGGCTTGGCGCAGGACTTGTGAGTCACGCCCTAGCACTGTCATGGCCTTCTTGGTTGAAGACACATCGGAGGGAACCGGAGAAGATGAGAGGAGTGATCTAAGGTGATATTCAGGCTGAGCTATCTACATACAGAGTCGGAGTACATATATGGAGGAAAATCAGAGGCTATGTAAATAGTGTAAGTTGGAGGTTGGGGGGATCATATGCCGGAGCTGTGCTACACAGCGTTGGAGGAAACAGAGGGGCAAGACTATACTAAATAGGGAACAAGAGACATATGTAAGGAAATCTAAGATAAGTCCGGAGTTTCAGAGATTAGGAGTTGGTGAGATGTCACTGGAGGTATTAGTGGAGTTGTTCCAGAGGTCAGAGTTGACTCAAATGTATGGGATATGATGGGAGGATAATTTAGTAAATAACATAAGAATATAACAGCTTCTGATGGATGCTATGCCTTGACTTTGATTGATGATGTAAATGACATAATTCTGAGATGTATAAATAATACACAACCCACTCAGATAACCAACATCATTCTGAAGCCCATTCCCAACTCTGTTAAAGCCAATATCCTCTCTCTATCTGAATCTGGTCTCTCTATTCATCAAATCTCTTCTCTAACTGGTCCAAAACAGTTACATCCTTCTAAGCTTTTCTCTACTGATAAAAGAAGGATTGTCTCTAGTATTACCACTGAGAAGGTTGAAAATGCTGTTCAAGCCACCCATTTCATCATTTCTGCCCTCTCCTCTCCTATCTCATCCCAAACTGTTCAGAATGTTCTCAAGTCTGCTTCTTTGAAGGCTGTGGTCAAAAAGAAGAAGCTTTTCTTATCTGTCAAACATAGAAAACAGAGACCAGCCTTTGCTCTCAAGTATCAAAACTGGACTATAGAGGACTAGAATAGTGTCATTTGGTCAGATAAAATCAAGCCTAGCATGATTGGGTCAGATGGAAGGAAGTATCTATGGAAAATGGCAGGTAAGCCTTTATAGGATAATGAGGTTTAGGAAACAGTGAAGTTTGAAGGAGGTTCCTTAATGGTTTGGGAATGTATGGGCTGAAATTGTATTGGGATCAAGGCAGAGGTGGAGGGAAAGATGAATGCTGAGCACTATGTCTCCATTCTGAAGGATAATCTGCTTTCTGGCATGAAAAACTCTGGCATTCCCAAGGAAGACATTATCTTTCAACAGGATAATGGCCCCAAGCACTCCTCCCAAAGAGCTCAGGAATGGCCGGAATCTCATGGGATCAAGCTTCTGGATTGGCTACCATGATCTCCAGACCTTAGCCAGATTGAACATGTCTTGCAAATTTTGAAACAAAAGCTTAACAGCTATCCAAGACAAGCTAGAAGAGTATGGGAACTTTGGGAGAGGATTGTATTGGAGTGCAACATGATTTAGGCTAAGGAGGGTCAAATGTTGATACAAAGCATGCCTAGAAGGCTAGAGGGAGTGATTAAGGCCAAGGAAGGACACACTAAATACTAAAAGTATAGAATTGAGATGATGCTCAAATAAGTGTCCCAATGACATGTCATCTTAAAATGGGCATAATGCAATGTAATAATGTCCAAATCACATGATCCAAGTGGGATTAGAAAGCCCAGAGCAGGAACTACCTTTGCTCCTGCATGTATTTGCTGCAGGGTGGATAAGTGCCTTCAAGTTAGGCAATATCTGACACACAGCACTTGAAGGTGACCTTCTACTTTATCAAAAAGTGGTCTTCTGGTATTTTGAAATGTAGAACAATCACACTAGACATGGTTTGCAATTTGAAAAGTAGGAAAAGATCATATTGTTGAGATTCTGTGAATCAAACACTAGGTCCTGTGCTAATCTTAATTACACTTCAGGATCGACCATATGACAATCTAGATGCAGTCTTTATGACTCAGCTATGATGACATCAGTCTGGAGCTTTCTTAGCTCCACAACAGCTGTGTTGGATCTATCCAGATCCAAATCCACTTATTTCAAATAAGTGGAGCAGCATGACTGATCCTCTTGTGTCATTCTGATATCATCAACCTTGTTCAAGCTGCATCACATACAGTGACTCCAAAAACCATTGCAATGTTTGCTACATTTAGAGTGTATGTAGTGTACTGGCTCTAATCATGGGAATCTCGCTTAGCGTTGGTGGAACCGAATATATTACAGACCCCTGGCTACGTAACGGTCCATGGATCACGTGATTTTTTCTGGTGGTGCCAGAGATATGGCCATTACAAAACAGCAACACCATTGCAATGGTTTTTTCACTTTTGTGCTGGTGCATATAACCTCCATTAAATGACATGATATTTGGCTTTCTTTGGTCATACAAACAAAGATATACATATAATGATCGTGTCTGAGTTTAAATATATTCACACTCCTCTTTATTTGTAATCACTATTATCATATATTCTACCTTTACTACCCAGAAGAATATTATTCTTTCTATGCTTGATGCTGGTCACTCTGCTTGCTTATACTGTTGTAGACTGCTCTACTATATACAGACTTTGAAAAAATGAGCATTTTGAGCTTTTAAAGACTTGTGGAGGTCATCTAATCAAGCTTTTCCCTATTAATATTCAACACACTATGTATTTGATTAGCTTTTGCAAGGCCAATAATGCTATTTAGGATACCAAAAACATTTCTAATATCATCAATACATCCCTATACATCAACATAGTGCTTTATCACATGAAAAAGTCTAGTATAGAGGCTGTGGTAATCAATAGATGCCCTCTCCTTTCTATTAAACATTACAAAGCTTACTTGAATTTTGCTTATATGCATTAGAACTGGACTTGAAGGGGATTATATGGTTATAAGAGATTCAAATCAATCATATGGCATTGGGTGAATGCAATTGAGGTCAGAAAAAGGCAGAAAAATGACTTAACAATAGATTAGCAGATAAAGTTGTCAAGTATGGGACAGGTTTCTTGATTACCACAGCCTTTATACTAGACTTTTTCATGTGATAAAGCACTATGTTGATGTATAGGGATGTATTGATGATATTAGAAATGTTTTTGGTATCCTAAATAGCATTATTGGCCTTGCAAAAGCTAATCAAATATATAGTGTGTTGAATATTAATAGGGAAAAGCTTCATTTACTTGCCCCAGGAATACAAACACTAATTGGACCACTTTGAGAAACATAGGGAAAATAACACATCAAAGAATACAATTGTGCCTCTGAGCTGTTGGCATATTGTATATGAGCATATAAGCTACATGTTCAACTATCTGTAGCTAGAATGTACAAGGAAATGGTATGCAAATTCATAAATTAGAGGAAGGTGGTTATTTTATTTTCTCATCACAAAAAGAACGAAACATGATCCTCAAACTGTTAGTACATGATGTATACAAATTCCACTTTTAATTCAATATTAGACTGGAATTCTCACATGGATCAAAACATTGACCGCTTTTTGGTTTTTTATTCATTTATCTATATCTACTAATATACAATGAAATAACATAGTATAATGAATTATAAATGTTATTTTACATGCAATATAATATTTCAAGCTAATATAAGAGAATTTGATGCCATAGAATGAGGTGGTGAAGCGAAATAATGAAGGGGAGATGTGTTGTAATACAATTTCCAAAAGTGGACATGTTTTGAATCTTGTGGAGTTGTCGGCAGCATGTCCGCTTTCAGTGCTTACATAATCAACTCAAACCGATGCAATTAGATGACTGAAAGCTCACCTTGTAATTGTAGCAATTTTGCATCACAGTCTGTGTTACACTGTATGTTTAATGCATCAAAGTACCGGTATGATCTGATCCACAACCCTCAGTTCCTCTCATTTTATCAGCTTTTTTTCATCGAATTTTCGCCCGTTTAATCATACTTTTTGTACCTATTCTATTTTTGCAATAGGCGGCATGGAGCGTCCTGAGTGTCTCTTCCCGCTTTCTCCCATTGAGGTAATCTGTTCCAAGTGCGAAAAGCGTGGTAAAAGTGTGATATAAGACGGGTTTAAGAAATCGAGTGGGATTGTGCTACTTGTGCGGGCCTGCACTTATTCCCTCTTAGACCAGGTACCAAGTGGAAAAAGTGCCGTAAAAGGGCGGATTAAGGACACGAATAAATTGCTAATGCTGCGAGTGCGGCCAACGGACACTCAAGTTCTATGTAAGCTCTTGTACTTGACATTTGGATTCTCACGCATGCATGGTCTGCTAGGAACCCGGAGCATCAGAAATCGTTGGACGGAGAAATAAATGCAACTGATGCATGTTAGGAATCCAGATCGCAGGGGGTCGTCATAATGAATGACTACTAGGTGTACCAATAAATATTAATAACAATCGAGGGAGCCAGCCTATTAGCAAAACACCGTATCTGTGAGGTCTGTGGGGTCTGCGTTGAGGGACATTTCTGTGGTTCGAGGGACAAGTCTGTGGAACTCGATTGAAGTTGTTGAAGTTGTTTTGCTGATCTGACTGTCCCAACACTGACATCCAGCCGAACGACCTCACAACCACTTGTTCCATACCAATTTTGATTCTTTCATACGCAAGTCAATTTGGTTCTTTGTCACACTACACGAGAATCTCATCTTATCAAACTTCTAGATGCAGCTCTAGTAGTCGTAGAACACCAACGCTCTGATCTCAATGGACTCCCTCATCGCCGCGTCCTCGGGAGTGTTGGGGTCTTCGAATGATGTATGCGGAGTCACGAGAGCCACACTCCCATCTTGCACGGAGTCGAAGCTAGCAATACATCTTAGTCAACTCTTCTTCCATGAAGCACGGAGATACACACCACTTGATTAAAACGAATTCGTCCGGTTCCATTCCTCTCATATACTTCCACTGGTGTGCCTTGTTAAAGGTGACGCCATATGTCTCACCATCCCGATCCGGGCAAATAAGCTTGACCGGTATCAGATCTTCATTTACATCAACACTACGGAAGTCACAAAGCGCGAGGGGCCAATCAAGCGCGGCGTGTGAGATGGGACGCCACAAGTTGATAATCTGAAAACGCCGTTTGACCAACGCAGGTGCATTGGAAGCAGGAAGGTGGCGGTAAACACGGGCAATGGATGAAGCAGATGTCTGGTCTACGTGGACAAGAGTGGCGGGTTGACGCTTCTGAGGACCGTCATCTGTCTCTCCAGGTCTGCGCCGGCGAATTGCTAGTGTCCATGCGGTTAACAGCGGCATCATAGAAGACGGAAACGCAGTGGTGTGACTCACTGTGGTCAAAAATAGTAACACTGCTCGCCCCCGTGATCTTCTTTATAAGTTCAATGCACTCTGGATAATACTCGGCTTTGATCTCCTTGTCGTCCAGAAAGCAGGAATGTTTAGGAGCATGCCTGCCAAACTGGAAGCCCGCATTGTCAAGTTTGTATTGGTCCTCGGATCCGCGAACATTCTGGATCTCAACCACATGGCGATCTTCAACCCAGTTGCGGAGGGGTTTACCTGTGGCACTATCGGCATTGATATAGTGGTAAGGCTGCGAGCCATCAGCAGGTGGAAGGTAGTAATTGAGGCTACCAGTGGTTAGATAGTTGCTGGCAGACATGGCTGTGATGAAAACAATGCACAGTGGATTAATGCCTGAACACGCTGTTGCATCTTCCTATATATATGTATCAGGCCCACCTGTGAATCCCACGTCAGCGGTCTTATCAGGTCCCACCATTCTTGTATGGCTATTCTAAAACAAACGGGGCTAGTAACTATTCAGAGGTCCCATCGCTCGCTTAGGCACGATCCCACGTAAAATGACGGTGGTCTAATAGCACCGTTCTTGACGGGCAGCCGCCCATTGATGTGCAACACAATCGGGCTTGAAATTTCATGTTCTGTTTCCGCAGGTTTTAGGGACGTTTAATGAGCACTCTGGGAACATCCTCTTACATCACCTTCTCGCATATTCTAAAATAGGAATAGCACACACGCCAATCTACCAATCATTGCTCTCGGATTGTTGTCAAACGTAAGGTCAATATTCTGCTGTCTTGCAGATTGGCACAAGATCATCGCTTGAGTATGTAGATCTGAGGGGTACGGGAAGTAGGCAGATTCAAATCAAGAACCACTCGTCCCTGACTCATAATGGCCGTAAGTGTTGGCAGCTCTAATGAGGCCACCAACGCGAGATCAACAAGTGTGGTAATTTTGATTGGCTAGTAAATGACCGAATCAGGGTACCTCTGCTGCGCATGCAATACACCCAGCTCCGACAGCTATCACGCCCACGTTCCAGCTTGGAGTTCGTAGCGGATAACTTCTGGCTCAGGACACACTGAGCAAATTAACCCACGGGCCGGGAGAAAAAAAGACCGTATATCGTGATCACTATCGTCTTCTAATTTTGTTGACCCGGCCGAAAACCTCAAAATGACGCTTCTATTAAGAAGCGACGAACTAACGAGTCGGTACAAGATTACGAGATGGCCCAAGGGCACACCAAAACGGGTGGTGAGTCAAGACCAGGCTACCCAGTCAAGAATCACTTGAGCCTACCCCGCCGGATGATTGTGGGCCCAAGTTGCATGACAGTTCGACAGTGTACGGACCCTAAGTCTATTGCCATTGCATTGGCAGGTGCGTATCATATAATAATGTAAATTGCCTACGAAAATCCGTAAGCATCGTGTCCAATGAGTGGCCACCTAGTCCCATCAGGAACTGTAGCTGTGGAGCTCGGGCACGATGACGATCTTCTTGCGTGTTAACCGCAGTTCATCCATTCTCCGTAGACTATGTTATCATCTATTTTCTGAACAAGCCAGGAAGCAGACAATGCAATCAGGTCAGTCCATTCAAAACTGTTATTCGGTGGAACGCATTCGAAGCATCCTTCATCTCTAACGTCAGTTACTATCAGTGGTAGGGAAATGACGTGTGGGTATTGCAATTACGGATCCACTGATGTACTCGTAGTACTCTACACAACACCATTAGAAATACAGGAAAATTTGGACAGTGTCTTTGATGTGAGAGTGATTTCAGGGAGGAAACTCGATAGAAATCCTTGAAGAGTGGACAAGTTATGGACCATCCTAGCAATGACTGTCACGCTCAGGCACTTTTCTGTCGATCGCTGCTCAGAACCACACTTGTGTGTGTTGAAATACACATATATTCAATAGGAAACAATTTTCGACCTCCTACTTTTTTCCGATCTGCCATGTAAATTACTAGACGGTTGGGATCAGCTTATCAGTGAGAGAGGTGCATTCGACAGCGTGACAATGCGGACTGTCAAAACATCTCCGCTCCAAAATGCCACATTACACAGCGCCACACTCCAGATCTTAGACGAATCACATATATCCAGTTACAGTTTCAGGCATGGTATTTGGCATTGACACAACCATCAGTATACCCCGTTTATCATTCGCAACCATATTGAACTTGACCATAGTGGAATGCTTGTAGTACGTACATTTATCCATGTATATCATTAATCCATTCGTTATTGGTTCATACTACATTTGTAAACAGTAAGTCAGAGCTTTCTAACGGTTCGACGGATCACACATCGGTTGCCTGCTGTGCCTACCGAAGCGGGGGTTGAATGCTCCCAGCGTGACCAAGCGTGACCGAGACGCGTCATTTCCCTACCCAGCCCCACCTGGCACTTCGGGATCTCGCCGAGAGTCCACCAAACTACTCAAAAAATCAGATTTTTAATGTAGGTTGTAGAGAATTAAAATTCACATCTCGTGGTGCAGAAAATGTGAAGAATTGAGTGAGCTATGTTCAGAATACTGAAAAGGCACGTCATTTCCCCACCACTGATAGTGCCAATAGGATTAGTAGGAGCTGTACTGTAATTGTACCCAAATTCGCGCTCTGCTTGGAATATCATGGCGCATAAAAGCAAGGCCCAGATTCCCCTTGACCGTAACTTCGTCTCGTCTGAGTCTGTCACCCCCGTCTTTCAGCACCCCCATCACTCTTTGCAAATAATGCGTGTCCTCTCTTTTATCATTGCATTCCTCTTGACCGCAACTAGCTATATTACTGCCGCACCTCCTGCCGCCAACAGCGCCTCCCTTGCGCTCCGTTTCACCGTGCTCCCCCCCCATAATCACGACAACGCGAGAATTGCGATAATGCGATTGTCGCGTTGCCGTCATTATGCGTCATTATCCTTGCAATCGGGGAGTCAGGACACACGGGTCGGGCTGGCACGTTGGGAAGGAGTCGGGCGAGGGCACGGGTCGTCCCGTGAAGTGCGATACTGATGTCGGATGTTGGATGTCGCGGCGGGGTCGGTCGACTGGGAGGGGTCACCTAAGTGGCATTAGAGAGGTTCGGGCGGACCTTGTGCGAGGTTCAGACGAGGCCCATCACAGAAGCAGAACCAAGTTGTCTATTTTTAGGCCTCGAGAAGGCCTCTCCGATGTCGTATCTGTGAGATATATTACCTACTTACTACAACGAGAATTGGTCTGTAAGACCACAATTGCTACCGAAAGTGCTGCCGAAGGTGCGATCACTCGTGGCATGTACCGTAGTATTTACGATCAGTCAGCTTCATATCCTTAGCACCCTGCATCAAAAGACCCCAACATCATCCCAACCTTGCTCACAAAAGGATCATCGAGCCCAACATAGTATCTCGGCAACAGCAATGCCACTCGAAGTGCCTCGTTATGCGTCGGGGCTTGTGCGGAAGTGTCAGCCCTCTGTCATCACCGTCTACGCCTCTCTCTGACAATTGCTTTGCCTCCATTACCTCCTCGAAGATTTCTTCGTCACGTTGAATACATTCTGCTCCTCAGCTGCTGGGTTAAGGAAGTTTGGCAACTTGAAGGTCCATCCGGTTCCAATGCTGAAGGACCCTAGCCACCTCAAGATCATCCAATGCATTTCGAACGAGCATCTCGGCATGCGCAGCAGGATTGTTGATGGGGTCTGAGTTATTTGCATGGACAAGTTACGAGATCGGAAGTGATGGCGGAATGGTGGGCAATGACGAGTGATCGTAGGGTGAATCAGGTAGTTCTTCCAACAGTTCCGTATGGTCGCAGTGTCCACTTCGTACTTCTTTGGGACTTAGATGGATTTCATAATGGCGGGAAGTTTGATGGGCTGGCCGGGTGTTGCGTTCTGCCTCCGGCGTGGTAGACTATGGGTTATGGGCGCAGATGATTGCCAGGTATCTGGGATAACCTCGAAATTCCCCGCAAAACAAGTTGGGATATCCCAAAACCTATGCCTTATCAGGGATTATCTGGGAGGGAGCTGAGTGTAGATTATCTTACTCGACTCATGTTTGTTTTGACCTGTCGTTATCCTCGGGTAGATCAATCATTGTTCTTTTCAAATCTGCGTCGGGTTTGACCAAATAAGGTACCACGGTAATGAAACGTAACCCACGTAACGCGGTTAAATCAGGCGTTCATTTGGCCATTTTGCTGATCGGCGGCCGGCGGCCGGGCCTGGAAGTGGGGTAGCTTCGGAATTTCAAATTGATGTCTTGTGCCGTATGTGACAGAAGGTTGGATGATGCGTACTTACCCAAACTTGGATGATTCAAGTTGATCCCCATTTAACAACCCCATGGTGTAGAAAACAGGTCGGTTCAACTCGTTACAACTTACAGGTGATATATCAGCTTGAACGTTTAAACGACAAGTGAAGAAATTTATAGTCGAAACTTGAACACGGCAGAGATAGGAATATGAACTTACACAGGAAACGTATGGCCAGCACATGATTTGGCATTACTAAGCTGCTCCATCTGGGACCCGACTGCTGGTCCACAATTCCCCACACATTCGACTCGAGTGTTGATGAATTATACGAAGGTCAGACATCCGTTCAATCCGAGTCGCGAGTGCACGAAATAAATAATTACATGGACACGATTGATGTCCCCAATCACTCAACCCATGATGGTTGAGGATCGCCCACTTCTGTGTCTATTGACAGAAGATCATTAAAGGTGAGACCCGGCACTATTACAAGCTGGCCATACATCAAAGATGGATGATTGAGTAAAAGGTTACCCACTTAGTTGACGGCGAGAACCACCACGGAACACAGGACGGCAAGAACTCTGCCCACGAAGGAAACCAAAGGTCCCAATAAGAGCAACGCCAAGAAAGACTTTGAGACACCCTACAAGTCGGATGACAGCAACCCTTTCCAGATATCAGCCAAGATCTTTGTGCAGAAACCAATATCACATACAGAATGTTCGTAATCACAGTCTGGAGAGTGCCAATGGAACATTGACCAAGTAGAAGGACGGTCACAACAGGGGGTTCAAAACCGTCACGATGAACTGGAGACAAAGCAGTGTGAATGAAACGCAAGTCAACTTTGTAATGTAAATTACTCACTTCCAGATCGCCTCGGACAACTTCGCGAGATCAAGACCAGCCAAACTGAACTGGGCAGTGGCCTGTATTTGGGTCATACAATTCGAGACAACAGCGTCGATTTGGACCACGATCCCAGAAACAGTATCGGGCGTATAAGTCACTGCGGCTCAGGCTCATTGAAGATCGATCCAATAAGTTACATTAAATAGTGCATCAGCAATTTAACAAACTCCTTATTTAGACTTAACCATGCTTTCGGCACTTTCCTCACTTCGAAAAAGCCACTCAAAAGGATAAGTAACATGAAGTACAGTCGACTATCTCATAATGCATAGTTGGGTCTCCCTGGCAAGCTGGTGCAAGCAAATTATGCATGAAATATGATATTAGATAATCGATCGTGCAATTTGGGGGTTATGCATTGTCATATAGGGAATTTGGGAGGTCATACAGCACCGGTCCTACTAGGGCTTGTTACAGTGGAGAATGTTGATCTTTGCCTTGTTCTGATGCCACAATCTGAGCTTAGCAAAAAAGTATGCAAGCTCTGGCCTGGTCACAAGCCATACATCCTGAATAATCAAATTTTGTTGAATGTAAGTTGAAAACTATCATAACCACTGTTTAAAATTAATTAAAGATTACAGACACAATTTAAAGGAATTCAACAGGCATGGTGAGGTTGGATTAGTCAATAAAGAACCCATTGATCAGCAAAACCTGGGAATTGCATGTCCCTTTATCCATAGTGCATGTGTCAAAACCCCATGATCTCTGACCTTCCTTTGAACTCTGATGCTCTTGAACCAACTCTGACATGGAGTTGATAAGTTGACCTCAGACCAAACCAATACTTGTCAGGCTGGTCAGGTACCATCCCTTACACATTTGTACATGCCTTTTGACATCTGTTACAACCCTTTGACATCACTATTTTTTCATTTCACCTTGACAGATAGCTACAAAATCTAACTTACATATTCTGGTTAGAGTAAGTCAGAGATCACTGGAGGAGGTGTGATTGTGCCTTCACCCATAGGTATTTAGTTTCCTCTTTGTCCTGCAAACTCTTTCAGTTGTTTTCACCACTCCTGGGCAGTGGCTGAGGTGAGCCCCTTTGTTATTACATTACACTATGTAGCTAATTTATGTAGTGGGGACTTCTGCCTTTCACTTAGTTTTGATAGCATGTCCCTTATGTTGAGATTCTGTGAATCAAACACTAGGTCTTGTACTCTGTTAATACAGGCAGACTGTAGTGGTAATACACTATTCATGTTACTGAAGATATAGGTTGACTATTAGGCTTGACTGATGTATCAGTTAAATTTAATTAAAGTGTAAACTTAATTATACTTCAGAATTGGCCACATGACAATCTAGATGCAGTCTTTATGACTCAACTATGATGTCATCAATCTGGAGCTTTTCTAGCTCCACAACTGCTGTGATGAGTTGACCCAGACTCAACTCCATCTATTTGAAATAAGTGGAGCAGCAATCCTATGATGTCATTCTGACATCATTGACCTTATTCTAGCTACATCACACACAAGTACATACAGGTTCCTGAATGTATGTATTTAAAGGTGATAGGTGCCATGATGTAATTGATAAAGGGATTTATGTTATGGCTGACCTGGGGATGGACAGGCGTAGAACCATGAGGGCTGCGGTCTTAACTGTGGACAAGGTGGCAATGGAGCTTGATGATTGCAAGACGTCTACAAGGAGCCTACCTACTAGCGAGGTTTGGTGACAGGGGTTGCTACCGAGCTAACGGCGGCCAAAGGACTTCCAAGTTAACGGTGGACAAGGGAGTCTGCCTGCGATTGAGGACAGACGACAAGGACTACCGAGTTAATGGTGGTAACTCCCGCGTGAGCAGTTGTGACAAGGAGACCTCACGAAGAGGTTGACGAGGAAGACTTCCCGATCAAGGGGGTAGTCAACAAAGAGCAAGAAGGTATTAAGGCTACCCTTAGGCCTGTATCGCAGAGTGGGAACAACGATGTATTCCAACAGTGACAAAGAGGACTAGGTAGAACACGGTAAGACTAGACTGAGGAGCATAGGTGCGATGAAGCGGGTTTATATACGTAAAGAACTTTAGGGCAAACAGAGAATGTGAAGGAATATTATGGAAGGAATTGCTGACTGAGCAAGTGAGATAGGGCACGTGAAGTGCGAAGGGGACGGATGGTGAGTCATGGTATAGTAGTCAGCGATGAAAAGAGACGAACGTCCAAGTTGGGACTTATACCCATGCGTATGTAAGTGATAAGTGTCAGGGAAGAGTGTAGTTCAGGATAAATCGTAACAATTTAATTCCTCTCAAGATCAAGCTTTTAAGAAGCTTACAAGGGTTGATCTCATCAATCTCAACTAACCCAAACTTGGTCACAAGAACTTTAGTCTC